>CAJNIZ010043877.1:7286-32955 GCA_905231905.1 Symbiodinium pilosum
TCAGGATACGAATGCAAGGACTGCACAACTGGGAAATGATGGGAGGCGGGGCGTTGTCACGCTATGTTTCTATGGCTTGACAGGCCTGTGGCTATGGATGAGGCATGCTTGAACTGCGCTCTTTACATGGCACGATGTGTCCAATTTGAAATCACGTTGCAATAATTGCAAACAAAAGGCGTGCATGCACTGGTCACTAGTACAGTGGCAAGCGGGCACCTAAATCCTTCGGCCAGCGGTCCACACCCGTTGCAAAGTCGCGACGCATGCATGATCCGCCCCGCATTTGCCTTTGCCGGTCTGTGCTCGAGTCTCTGCTCGAAAACCCTCTTGATGCAAAAGCAGCAATTGCTCCCAGTGGAAGCAGGGTACCCAAAGGAAACTACAAAACATAAATTGCACCCGGCGGAAAAAACAAGAGTCGGGAACTTGCGATGCTGTGGAGCAATGCGCTCGCGGTTGCAGGCATGCAGGACCATAAGGGCTTTATGCAACTCCAAGGCCCACACAAGAAAGACATGTTTGATTTGTACGGTATGCTGTGCAATGGCACTTCACTGTGGCCCGGCCCTCACTGGCGCCGAATCCGGGGATCCCGGAAACTCGAAGGGGGGCCTAGGCATCGGCACCAAGCTCCAGAGATCAGGATCGAAGCTAGCTACCTGACCGTCAACAAAACGGCCTGGAGTGTGAGCAAGGCGCAGGGGGTGGAAAGGAGGAGGTAGACGGACTCCTCACTTTTGAGCCGAGAAGACTCCGCAATCGGTTCGCACTGCGCCAAATCAGCTGAGAAATTTCTCAAGGCATCTATGAGCAGCTTCCATCAAGGCAGTGTAGCAAAACTGGACACAAAGGCAAGTTCTTTTCAATCCCTTTTGACGCAAAAAAAACTGCCCGACACAACTGGCAGTCTTCGTTAATGGGATTCTGTAGCCATCGCACTCCCGACTCATAAAACATGGTCTGCTTCCCATATTCTCAAGCTGTGATGGCTCAGACGATCCTTGACCCTAAGTGCTCTGCACGGTGCTTTGCAGAGTGTTAAGGAAGGTGGCTCTGAAATTCCTGCCACATGTATCACAAATGTAACAAATCAATTATGCACCTTTGCAAATTCCAAACTCCTTCAAACCTTGGCCAGCTGCAGCCGCCAAACGAGCCAGTAAAAACAAACGATATAGGCTCCTGCAAGAGCTCCTCCGGCATGCTGGAATGCATCGTCACCGTTGGGTATGTTATGCCGCTGCCAAAAGCTCCCAGGGGCTTCCAGCGTTGTTGAGCACACATTCTTCGACGCCCAGCACGCAGCCCGGGTGAACCAAGTACAAGAGGAGAGAGTGAAGTTAAGAGATACTGTGCAGCTACACGCTAGAGCTCAGAATGCACGATGGCTGGCTCAGCGAGCATCTCTGTCCATGGGTCCGAGCACTTTCACAGTGGACCCTGGCGACGTCAAAGTCTCAGTGGCTGTTGTCTGGCATCAGGAGCTGCGAAATCTTCCTGACAGTGCGTGCCCATGTCTTCTCGGAGCAGATAAGCTCCTGTAAGAGCTCTTTCTGCATACTGGCATGCCTTGTCCTCAGTGAGCACATGAAGTTCCCCATGTGCACTCTTGGCATGTCCTTGAGCCGGTGAGGATGATCTCGTTCAGAAGTTTAGAACAAGGTTCTCCAGCTGCCATCATCTTTTCTCCAAATGCCGCTGGCCTGGGCCTCGTTCTGCAGAACAGACCATGCTCCCACTGCGTGCTGCACCGCCAACAGACTTGAACGCACGCTTAAATTGATCTCCTCCCGGACCGGGTCCAGGAAGTCTGGATACAAAAGGCTACGGCCCAACTGCTCCGGGGAGCAATGCAAGCTGGCTATATCAGAGGATGCCCCGTTCCTGCCATCATTCAGCTGATCGGCAGAATAGATGATCATCTTTGTCTTGCTCATGGCCAGCTGGACGATTTCAGGCAACTAAATCGAGGACCGGTAGCCACTGTCCGCCTGCAGGCCGGCTTCGTTGAAGTGGTTGATCTGTGAGAGTACAAGCTGTACATCGACGTCATCACAGTTGTGGTGTGGAGCACAGGTGGTAGCTTCCTGCAGTCCATTCTGCAATTGCAGGCCTCCTGCCACACTGCGTCATCGTCTTGTGCAGGAAATCCGCATGAAGCGCGTAACTAGTTGTACCGACCCATCATCTGCACCAGCATGTCGGAGTGTATCTTGACGTACGAGTGGCGAAGCTGGCTGATGCGGGTTGTGTTGCTCTTCACAATGTCAGATCGGTACTCAATGCTGAGCATCATATCCAGCAAGTGCGGGCGCTGGCTCGTTCCACAGCTTGTGCTGCAGGGGGCCCTGGCAATCCTAAACATTTATGTGGACGCTTAGTACATCTTAGTACTATTTGAAAAATACAACAATCCAATCCCTTCTGGTGGGCCCGCACTACCTATATTCTGAGCTCCCAAATAACGTAATTACAAACAAGGCCTAAACAACGAGCTCCGATTCTGGGAATTGCATGCTCTGCAAGAGGCTTGGAAAACTGTCCATCTCAGCTTTCATCTCCTTCGTCGCCCAACGGCACATCTCTCCTTGCCCCGCATCAGCCTGCTTGCGATAACAGAAACCAGGAAGTCGAGGGTTTGCCGTGAGCATTCGATTCCCAGAAAGTTGGTGACCGTATACTTGAAGAGGACGGGAAGGACAGATGCGAGAATCCTTCCTGTTGCAAGGCCTCGAGCACAAACACTATAGGCAACGGGCAAACATCGAACTTGCGGCAGACGAGCACTCACATCAGCAGATGACCTGCTTCCAAAGCCTCACGTCGTCTGATCAGCCATCTTTGGAAAATACAGCAAATCCATAAAGTCTCCTGCAGTCGGACCAGTGCCAACTGCGTGTTGAGAGAGCACCTCGCTCCTTTGATCTCCCAGGATACGGATGTGTCATCGCCTTCCGCCAAGGGGCAAAATGCGAAATAGCGAAGAAACATATCTCCATCAAGTCAACAGGACATGTCGTGGCAGCTGGATGTGGAGCTCCCATGACGCTCCTCGAGCCTATGGAGATGCCACTCACCAGTCGTAGCTGGAAGACCTAAAGCTCTGGAATCATCATCTCGCCGAATCACTGTTTCAGTCAGTTGTCGGTGGCAACACCGTCCAAGTATTTGCAGGCTGGGGTCTCTTTGCATCCAGGAACTAATCTGCCTTAATCTTTCTTCTTCCTGGATCGCATTCAGCACACGTCGTGTCCATCCCAATGTGAACCTCCATGTGCAAGGCACGGAATGGCGTGCTTGCATTCAGGAAGCGGCTTTCATGTAGCTTCACGGGTTTGAGGGCTGTCCCGGGCAAGGTGCAAGAGCCGCAGGGCGTGGCGCACGTTGGCGGCGTCCCTTTGACGTGCCTGGGCTTCCTGGTGCCGCGCCCAGCTTTGTGCCAAAGGCACCAGCCTGCCACAGGGTGCAAAGTTCATCTAAGTTGAGTCACCAAGCCCGGAAACTTTACTAGTCGAAATCTTGCACTCCCCAGTTCGCCTGCAGCGCCCAGCCTCGCAATCCAGGAAGTCCCGGCGAGCAGCCAAGAGAAGTCGGAGGGATCCAGGGGAAAGCTGCCAGCCGCGCGAGCTTGGGGCAGATGCCAGCAATGCCAGCTCAGCCGCATCCTTCCGGAGCCTCCTGGGTGCAGATCGCACATAGCTGGACTCAAGGACTCATGCTGCAAAGGGAATATCGAACTGAAGGGCATACTCTGCCTCTAGCTTTGGCGCCGAGTGTCAGACCTGCCTTCAGAAGCATACGGAGGGCTTGCCGGCTCGAAGAGTCGCGAACCACCAGGCGGCTCACACGGTGAAAGTGCCGCACGACGACCCCACTACCAGCGTCCAGGAAGCGCTGCAGGCTCTCCAGGAAGCTGCCAGATCTCTGCGTCCTGAACGCCATCGCTTCAAAAAAGCAATGCTGCAATGCAGGACTATGCAGGCTGCGCACAGGCAATTGCAGGCAATTGCAAAAGATTCCATGCTTGGCAGGGATCAACTCGAGCAGAGTGAGCTCGTTGATGCGGACGATGCGGCCACTTGCATCGAAAAGCCCGGCTACGTAAGGCCAACTCATCTCACAGCGACAGGGCTGCATCCACCTCATTGCCAAAGCCGCATGCGGGGCGAGCCGCACTGCCCCTGCGCCCAGCAGTTGCGGCCTCGGTTTGTGTTTGGAGCTCATAGAAATTTGGCAAGTGTCTGTTCTCGATACGCTTCATGGTCACATGATTCACGCCGGAGAACCGGCGCAGCGCGGCAAAGCTCGAGAGGGCAAAGGCTGCGACCTGCGAATGTGGGCCAGCCAAAGACCACTTCCTAGGCTCTGACACACTTCAAGGGAAGGTCTTACAGTTCTTGGAATAAATTTATGCAATTGACAATTTTTGAAACCTCGACTGCAACCCAGCTTCAGCTGAGGCCGAGGTGCCAGGGGCCCCTCGCCTTCGATCCCGGGCGACTCACTGCTGGCAACCACACCTCTACTGCACTGAAAAAATTCCGAGAACAACTCAAAGGTTTGAAGGCTTGACATTGCTGGATCTGAGCGCTGTGCCACCATAGAGGTCGAGGAACAGCAGGATCGCCGCCTGCTGCTCCAAAGGTAGCGTGAGCTCCAACCTGTAACCGGCTGTATCCTTGACTACCTGGCCCGCGCCATCGAAAAAACCAGCAGAATACTGAACCTCTTCTTTCTTCTGATCTGAGGGGTGACGGCCGGGCCCCCTGCAAGGTAGAGCTACTCGATCGCCTCTTACCCAAAGGTGCGCCAGGTGGGTGACTGGATGGGCATTGGTCTGTACTGGTCCTTCCCCAGTCGCGCGCGCGATCTCGGCAATCAGCCAGGCGAGCTTTCGAGCATGTGGAGCATGTCCAGCTCGGAGCATGAGCAGTTTGAGCCGACAGCCTACGGTGTTCGCAGCTCTCGACACTGGATGCTGATCTCTGTAGGGCCCTGCTTGGGCTCTCCCATTCACAAGCACGTGACAGGCAGGCAACGGATTTTTGCACAACATTTGGAGCCGCTGAGCAGAGCGGCTGCATTCCGGATACATGCTCCCTGCTGGCGGTTGCCGCTCACTCTCGAGCGAAGACTTTGCTGAACAAGGAGCTGTACCTACCGAGAGCCCATGCGGAGAATGCCGGGCGTCCACGGCTCGTGGCAGGGATTCTGCCCTTCTCTGTGCCTGGGGCATTTCATTACCGTCAGCCAGAGCTCGGCATTGCATCCTTCCCAGCTTTCGACGCAATCCTTGGTGGCTCCAAAACCAGTGACACCTACTTCACTCGACAAATGCTGGGCCCTGGCCTGCGTGATGATCGTGGGATAGCGCCTGCACTTGCAAGGTGTCCGTGCATGGCCTCAAAGGTCCCAAGCGGCACTTGCCGCCTCTGCAGGCTGTGCAGCATGAAGGTCTGGGCCTGGCATCAAATGATGTTCTCCAGGTCTTTACCCTGCAGAAAAAGGCCTCGTCCCGGGGCGTCTCCCCGCCTGAGCTTCCACCCTGAGCAGAGCAGCTTCACGTTTGGGGCTCGGGCCTGCTTTGAGCCTTGCCTCGCACACGGGGCAGGAGCCCACGGAGTTTGGGTGGTCTTGGAACCTGAGCTTTGCCATGTTTTGCCTTGACATCTACTCCTGCCAAGATCCCGGCCAACGATTGATGCAATGCAGATGATACCCGTGGCCGCAGATGAACTTCACCTTCTTTTGCGCCTGTGTATACCTTAATCGGGCTTGAGGCTTTGAAGTCCTGCAGATCACAGCCCTCCACACTGAGCTTCCCGGCTGAGTGCACTCAACGCAGTAAGGGCACCTGCGAGATAGTGTGGCCAAGGCAGCGCATCATTCAATCTTTAGAGTCCCTGGCAGGGAGAGGTCATCTTTACCCTTCATCAAGGCATTCTGGACCTGTTGGACCTCAGCTGGCCGAGCAGGACTATCAAAAGGGTGCTGTGACGAGGGCAGAGAGGTCCTTGCCTTCTGCCGGCAGGCGTAGTAGGTCGCCCGGTGTTTCCAGCTCAGCGCTGTGTCCAGCAAGCAGCAAACCTCTGGAAAAGCGAAAGAAGCTCAGCTTGCGAAACCTTTGGAAAGCCTTAATCCCAGGCCCAGGCCAGCAGAATGAATAAGGTGAGGCTCAGAAACCCGGCAGAACACAGCAACATGGCCATCGCCTCGAGGCGGACTTGAAAATGCTGAAATTGAACCCTGCAGATCTACTCCAACACATCCAACATATCCAGCGTCTCCACTTTCGACTATTCAAGGCGATTCAGGACAGCGAGGCGTCTCCATGCCAATGCAAACAAGTTGAACTTTTCTACTTAAACTGCCAGGAGCTGAGCGGTCAAACAGGCCAGCTGCGCAACTGCACGGCCCTCCTCGCTCAAGTCAACTTTGGACCTTGGCACCTGCAAAGCTATCAGAAGTTCTCAAGGATGATGATGATGATGATGATGATGATGATGACGAAGAAGGTGATGATGACAATAGCAATGATGATGGTGGGGATAATGATGCGGCAATGTGAGGGCTGACAAGCTTGTCCAGTCCAGCAGGGACTGTTTTTTGAACCGGCGGCCTGTTGGGCGGGATTGATGGATCGGAACTTGGATGCAGCGCTGAGCGCCTCAGATGTCAGCTTGTCGCGATAAGCCTGGCACTTAACCCCTCAGCTGGCGAAGAGGCTCTTTCCAGCTTCTTGGAACTAAACCAATTATATCTGATAAGTAGGAAGGGTGAGCAGAATGGAAAATCAGCATGGTTGCAGCAGAAAGCAGGCTTCACTCCGGAATTAATTCACAGGCCACATTCCTTCTGAGCACCGAGCTGCAACCCAACAGCATAACAGCAGATTGCGAGAAAACCTAGCTTGTGTTGCAAGATCTTTGACTTGTCAGACGACCAGACGCTGACACTAACGACAGCAAGAGTGCCCAGCATAATCTGAACGATCGCTCGGTCAGTGGCTTGCCTCGGGTAGATGGCCATGAATTTCCAACGACTGTCAATGTTTGGGACAGTCCTGACAGGAATGGGCGTTGATGGGTTCCCGCCTACGGGACGTTCGGACTCCCCGGCGCCTAGCATCAGCAAAACGTTGTCACCACCTTAAACATTTGTATAGGCAAAGCGCCAGCCTTCACATCATTGAATCGGAAAGACCCACTTGGTCTACGATCGTGGCGAGCCGACGAGGCGCGTGACAGAATCCCTCTGATTCTGCTGCTGATTAGCTCAGACATGCCCCTGGATGGATGACTGGCACAAGACTTTTTGCTCACTGCCCTGTGCAACCCTGCTCTAAAGTCCCGCTGGGCTTGTGCCCCGAATGTACCACACACGGAGCATCAAGCCTTGCAGGAAAGAAACGAAACACCCTCCCTTTCATACCAATCCTTTGCGCTCTCATAGTGGATCGCCTCAACGCAGTGCCAACTTGGCCCTTGGAGCTTGTGCTCCAGCGAGGCGGATTCAGAGGTCTGTGTGCGCCTCCGGCATCACCAGAGCTGCCTTCTTGTTAAAAGCTCGAAGAACGGCAAAGTGGTCCTCCGTATCTTGGAAACCTGCCTGAGTGCGCAGTTGAGCCACCGTATTCTCGAAGCGGGACAGGTAGAGCACGATGAGGAGCAATGGCATGATCTCCGGGTCGATCCTGTCTGTGTCCGGAAACATGGAGCTCTTCTCACCATAGAAGAGCATTTGTGCTGTTGTCGCAGCCTTCGGCTCCGTCACTTCGATGCCCATGTTTGACAACCAGGACCTGAGTTTCTTGCTGTCTTGAGTTGCTTCTTCGGAGGTTGGCGCCATAAGCGCAAACTGCTGGAAGCGCTTTCGCTGTTCCTCCGTGGGCTCACAGCACTGGCCAAAGTCCAGCAAGGCCAGGCGACCGTCCTTGAGGATCATGAGGTTTCCTGGGTGCGCATCCATTTGGAAGAAGCCATGCTTCAGCACCATGTCCGCAAAGGCACTGTAGACGGCGTCTCGCTGCTTCCGTCCGAAGATGTCGTTCTTACCTCCCTGCTTCCAGCCGGCAATGGCCTCCGCAGCTGTGATTCCCTCCAGCTTCTCCATGACCAGACCTTCCGATGAGGCCGCGTAAACCTCTGGGCACCACACCAGCAAAGCACAACAGCTTCGAAAGCATAAGGCGCAAGCTGCAGCAAGTACTGACTTAATACTAGTAGGTCCGCTAGTAGAGTGCAGAACAGGACTGCCTCAGCCACCACCACGTCGGTGTCATGTGTCCGGAAGAGCTCACGTGCACGCTCTTGGTTCACCCTTTCTCTGTTGAAGTCCGTCTCCATGTCAACCGTGGGTGCCAGCTTCAATGCCAGGGCCTCCAGCATAACCGCCGCGCCCGTTGCCTCTGGGTATTTGTTGACGTAACGACCGAGTTCTGCCATGGTCTTCAGGTCACCGGCGTACTCCGCCTTCACGTGCGCGTGCTGCACCTTGGCAATGGCCGGCCGCCCGTCCCAGGAAGCATTCAGGTGCACCTGCGCAATGGATGCGGACTTCACAGGCTCAAAACTCCACTTCAATCTGGGTGCAAATTCACCCAAAACCCGCTTCACATGGTCTTCCGAGCTGAAAAAGTCAGTGTTCTCCTGCGCCTTGGAGAACCACTGCTTGTACCCATCCGGGAGATCATCCCGCAGACCCACGAATTGCATGGCCTTGAAGGCCAAGCCACCCAAACGCAAGCCGACCTCGTACAAGAGCTTTGCAATTGCACGATGCCGATCCTCCCATGAAAGTGGCGAGGTCGCAAGGCTGGGAAAGAAGCCTGCTAGCGCGGGCACCCATTGATTGATCACCTCCACAGGAGCGTAACACTCCTTCATCATGCCAATTGTGTAGATGCTGATGGCAGCATCGACAACCGTCTTTGCCAGCTTCTTCCGCTCATCTTCACCCAGCACGAGTCCTCCCTCAACAAGGCCTCGTCCAGCCATCCCCTCAGACTATCCAAAGGGTTCCAAGTACTCTCCAGGAGCGCTCTATCAGCTTTGCCATGTTCGTACATGCCTTCAATGCAGGCAAGGTGCTGAGGTGCAAAAGTTGGACGGATCAGGAAGGAGATTAAACTGAACCCTTCGAGCCTGGCAGCACACTCACCCAACACAGAGCCGAGACATGCCTTCAGCTGCCTGCACACCGGCCACCGTCAAGCCTAGATAGATGTCTGACATGAAGTGGGCACAACGCAGCATTGTAATATACGCTTTTTGCTCCCCTGCTCTAAAGTCCCGCTCGGCTTGTGCCCCGAATGTACCACACACGGAGCATCAAGCCTCACGGAAAAGAAACACCCTTCATTTCAAGAGTGTTACATGGGTCACTTGAGCGTCAAGCCTCGTGGGCGTCACAAGATCTATCAATGTTCTGGAAAAATCACTGCTCCTCCGCTAGTATCACAGGAGTGCGACTGATTCACTGCCAAGGCGGCAAAGGCTTGCACATCTCGCTACACTGGCTGCTCTTGCAGCAACTCCTACACTTCAAAACATGATACAGTTCTGTCACATCCACAGGATCCTCGTCCAAATGTTGCCCTGCATGAGCGGCCAGAATCCTTTGCCTACTTGGCAACTTTGGACCAAGGATGGGGTTGTCCCAGCAGCATCGGCAACTAGTCTGAGATCTCTAATGCAATGTCTGTCGCGTGCGATTCCATGAAGCCGTGGTGCGCATCCAGCGTCTTCAACTTAAACTTGAATCCTTCAGCCATGGCGTTTTTCCACTCCTGAACATCTGCTTGCGACACAAACTCATCTCTGGTCCCGGCAAATGCTGTGATGTCACAGCTCAAGAGTGGCTCCAGATGAAGACTCTCTTCTTGCAGCCTCGGCTCAACAGGGACCGCTCGTCTGGCTGATGGAAACAATTTGGAGGCAGGAATAGAACTGGGCTACCAAGACTTGAATGTGCCACTACGCAACTTTCCTGCAACCTGTCCCGACAAAAACTTCCAAAGCCTCTTTGACGGCTTGGATCAGTGCCCGCTTGCGAGAAGAGAAAGACCAGAAAAGATAGAACAGCAAGGCCTAAGCCTATTCCGGCACACCGGGACATCGCGCTTCCAAGACAGCGCATGCTTGCTGGACAAGCCACCTTCTGCCTCCGCAATCCCCCCCTTGTCGCATGCCCTTCCACTCTGAGATATTCTGAGGTTCAAGGCTTGGGAGCCCAGAAAAAGAGAGTCTCTGTTTTGAATGAAGTCTGCTAGAGTGGGCTGGACAATGCTGCAAAACTGATGTCAAGCATGTCCTGAAACATGTTGCTTCCAAGCAAGCAGCAAGCAGTGCCTGCGCAGGTTAATATGACAAGTAGCATCTTCCAAGAAGAAAGGACGCACTTCGCGGTCTGCAAGACCTGGGAGTCTGTGGCCTTGTCCACAAAGCCAAGGTCCAGAAACTTGAGAGGCTGTAGAATCTGCCTCGCATCATCTGCGCTGTCAGGGTGCCACCCCAGCGGGAGGCAGGGGCCATGAAGAGGCCCAAACCAAGCTCCAACAGAGAGACGGTGCAATGTGAGTCCAGGGGTCTGCTGAATCTTCTGGGCAAGAGCCCAGGCAACCCGAGCCCCAAATGAGTGGCCGTAGAATTCCAGAGTCTTCCAGCCATTGTTTTCCAGCATTGCTTCCAAATGCTGGAATAACTTGTCGATGAGATCAGCCCATGTCTGCACACAGTCCTCGTCAGGGCGGTCAGCCCAGCCTGGCAACTTGGCACAGGCAATTGGCATATTTGGCATCTGCAAATGCCACGAAGACACAAGCTCAGTGCCACAGGCGATAGGCGGCACGACCACCAAGACCCTTTCTGGGCGGTCAGGCACGGTCCCGGAGTTGCGTTGGAGTTGGTACCATGCTTGCCACGGGAATTGATCAGGGACAGGAGCGTCCAAGATCAACTTGTCAATTTTTTCAGCAATCGTCCCAAGTCGCGCACTCTCTGAATTTAAAAAAACCGACGACAGCTCGACTCCAAAGATGCTCCGGAGCTCCGATTTCAAGCTTGACATCTCAAGGGAATCCTGACCTTGCTCTCTCAGCGGCAAAGCCTCGTCCACGTGCTGTCCACGCCTTTCGAAAAATTGTCTGAGCTCCTGGGAAATCATGAGCGTCCTCTCCTGTGCTGAGGTCGTCTGTCGCAACTTCTCTATTAGCGAAGCCGAATCACCAATCGAGTCCACGATACCCAGAAGCTCCTCATTCGTAGCGAGACCTCTGAGTCGCGAGAGATTGTTCAGCTCCAACATGTTTTTGAGAAGGCTGGGGTTCATCTTCAGCTGTTCCCTGATGCCCACTGCTCCTGAGACCGCAGCGCAGTTGCATCCTGATGAGATCAGATACCCAAGAGCATCGCACGCATCCGCCGCAGTGATCGGGTTGATTCCTTTCCTCCGCCAGGTGTCAACAAGACCCTGCTCGTGTGCATGACCCTTGTCCGAAACAACCCCAACGTTCAGGTGACTTCCACAGAGGCCCAGGTAACGGCGATGCGCCATGAGGTCTTCCGTGTAAGTATTTGCTGCTACATATGCAGCTTGACCCTTGCTTCCAAGCAACGAAGCAATGGAGCTAACCACGATGAAGAACTCTAAGTCTAGATTAAGGTTGCTGGCCGCCATGTGCAAGTTGTATGCACAACGGGCTTTCACCTCCAGATTGTCACGCCAAGCTTCTGCAGATGTCATGCTCGCAAGCATTTGGTCTCCATACTGCGTGGCCGCAGAGATTATGCCAGCGATGGGTTTCTGACAGGATGAGAAAACGACATAATTTTGCAGCAATGTACGGAACTTTCATGAAAACATCTGCCATCAGCGAAAATCACCACGTCTATGAAATCCCCACGGGCCTTTGTCCGGAGCTCTGTCAGAATGCCCTCCACTGACTTTGGAGAGGTGCAATCACACGCCTGACAGAGAGATAGATAGAGAGACAGAGAGGGAGAGAGAGAGAGTGAGTAAGAGAGAGGAAGGGGAAAAAGAAAGACACACAGAGATGGAGAGGGGAGGGAGAGCGCGGGATCATGTGGGCGGGCGAGCGGGAGAGAGGCCACAAAACGCTCATCCTGCACGGTAACTTCTTGCCTGGAAGGATAGATTTGGAATGTTGATGGCATTTGCTCCGTCTGGCCTCAGGTATACCACTCAGGTGGCGCATCATTCGATCTAAGCAGGTGCATGTCTCCCAATGCTCTAGGCAGCAGACACATTGCGGCCAAGGGCAACTACATCTCCGCCATGTGCTGCAAGGTACGTGGCCATCTCCAATCCAAGTCCTCGTGTCCCTCCAGCCACGACATAAGTAGCTTCACCACTCAGCTTCAGCATCTCCTCCCTATGCGGCGTGATGCAGCAGCTTTCCTGCTCCAAGGACTCCAAGGCATCTAGGCGGTCAGCCTCATCGAGAATACTGGAAACGCATCTGCTGATAAGCCGCGGCTTGTGCGTAGCCAGCGAGATCTGAGCAACAGCCTCTGACTTGGTCAGAATAAAGCAGTCACTGCCATCCGCACCGTCTGAGCTCCTGGTGTATGACCCATGCCTTCGCTCGATCAGCTTCAGGACCTTTCTCTCCCAATCTGGCCCGCTGCTGGGAAGACACACCCTGTCCACATCTTTCAAGACTTCATCTATTACATGAGGCCACAGCCAGCTCCTGACAACAGCCAGAGCCTTCTCAGGCTGCATGCCGGAAGGAATGTCCACTGGCAAAATCCCACTGATGTCAGTTTGCTGAGTCAGCCGTCGTGGAAGAAACGCCAACGCATTCTTGCCATGGATAATCCCAGCCACCAACGTTCCCTCACCTAGCTCCACAGGCATTCTGGTGCTGTAGGAGATCTTCAAATGCTGCTGTCCAGGATCCTCCCATGGAGAGGCTGAAAGTCGGCACTCCAGGCGTTGCAGACCCATGCTGCCGCCCATTCGAAGTGCAATCTCCGAAGCTTTCGGCCAGCTCTTCAACAGCTTGACCAACTCATCTTGCCAATCAATGCTGTCTTTCAGAAGAAGCAAGTCTACATACTGGATCCGAAGCCCGGACTGCGTCTCATAGCTGAACGCCAAGGCCAAAGACCGTATCATACCCGCAAGTGGGTTCACTTCATCCTGACGGTCTAGCAAAATTGGGAGAGCGTGAAAGTACGCTTTTTCCGGAAATTACTGGCTGGACATGTGCCAGGCGAGAGCAAGCTCTACTTGGGGATAGCAAGACAAAACAGAATGCTAGCGCCAGCTGCGCCTTCTCCACGTTGCACCCACCCTGGTGATCAAGGTGAGTGTGCGTGCACTGGCTCCTGCAAAAGCAGGCGAAGTGAGGCGTGTGGATGGGCAAAAGCAGGGCAGGCAGCTTCCCCCATAAGTGCCTCCTTGCGCCTGACTGTCCAGGTAGTTGTAAATGGCGACAATCCGACTCAAGGTTTCAGCCTTCTGAAGCGGCTCCAGCGACTCCGACAAAGCAGACACCTTGCTCTGAAGAGGAAGCTGGATACAGTACATGTAGCAACTCCAGGAAGGATATGCGTCGCAACACTACGCAGCCCCAACTGAGAATTCTTGAGAGAAGTCAACAACGTCGCAGAACATCCCAGAGTTCAGTTGAGGAGCAGTTTGCACATAGATGGCAGTGTGCTTGACATCTTCTTGGCCACCCTCTGAGAGTTGCTTGACCTTGGTCCCCACGCCTGGAACTTGGGCCATATCCAGCCCCTCCACGAGGAACAAGTCAGGGAGCTCCGTATCTTCACCCTCTGGTTCTTGCGCTTCAACTGGCATCCACTTCAGCTCCAGGCGGAATTTCTCCCTCGGGTGGACTGAAGAAAGGTTGGTGAAGATCAAGCCTGTTGGTTGCTGCCAGGGGGTGCACTATGGAGAAACAAAACAGAATCAAAATCTTTCTACCACTATCTACCATTCACCATTTTACATGTATATTTGACATGTACAATTTGCTATGTACCATGTACCAGAATTTACCATTTACTCGTCAGCACTTAAAATGTACGATTCACCATTTACTATCTACTATTCACTATCATGTCTAACCTGCTCTAATCCAGACTCCGGCCTTTGAGGGAAGCCGCGAGCTGCCCGTCCTCAGTGAAAGCATCCACGTCCACCACGAAGCCATTTGGTTGGATCTTGCACGTGGATCGCGTTACAAGGTTTTTGACTCCTTTGAGAAAAATCTGAGCTGAGGCAAGTTTGGTGGGAACACCCTTGTGGTCAAACTTTGTAAACATGGCAATGTAGCCCAATCCTGTCTGAATCATGCTGTCAAGTATTGCGGGATGCATGTTGTAGCTGCCGTAAGCAGCAGAATTGTCCCACCTGATGAGCGCGAATACTTCATCATCTTTGGTCCTCCATAACTTCCTGATTCGGCGGAAGGATGAACCCAGCTGAAAGAAGTCCTCTAGTCGCTTGTAGACCTCCTCGCCATCAAAACATGTAGCATGCTCTGGAATTTCTTGGGGCACAATTTCTGGTGGGTGAGACATAGTATCAGTCAGCGAGATCACGGCTTCGGCATGGACTTGCCACTTGTCACCTTCCAGCTTGCTGTAAAAGCCAATGCTGCCCATCTGGTTTCTGGCATCCCCTTGTGGCGATTTCGGTGTGTAAAGTACTTGTGTCGTCACGGGCTTCTCTGCGAGGGCCAAAGTCCTTTTGAAGATAACATTTTCCAGTTTGGCCAACTTTTGCTGGCTTCCGTGAGGAATGATCTGTGCCGCTGCCTCAAGAAACATCTCAACGCTCGCCATTCCGGGCAAAATGTGTTGCCCCTCTAGGGTGTGGTCCTTTATCCATGGCTCGCCCCGCAGTGAGAGCACATTGTCCCAGATCTGGATGGACTTTACCGCCATGTCTGCTGGTTTGCCCAGTATATGTTCACCTTTCTTCGGAAAAGCCACCTAGGCACCACAGCTCTTTTTGAATGCCGTGACGTTCAGGGGCTCCGCTGTATGCAGTGCACATCTTTGTTTCTCTGTTCTGCAACCCAATGCAAGGCGCTTAGAACTTGGTTTCTTTTTTCCTGTTGGGTTCTCATTCTGGAGCCTTGGACAAAAGCCCTGTCTCATCCATGTCGGAGTATGGCACTTCAGTATACTTGGGAGCAGCTACGAGGGACATCAAAAATTCAGCTGCTTGTGAGCCTGAATGACGCCAGGCCACCATGTCTTGGTAGATCGATCCACGGAGCTCCAGACTCTGAAACTTCCATGGAATAGGCCCCAAGCAGCTTATGTAACGTGGCTCTGCTGGAGTTTCTTGCGGCAATTGGCCTGGAGACAGGTCTCGCAATGCACTGTTGCATCACACATGGCATATACCAGACACTCATCACAGGAAACCCAACAGCTTGCGGGTGCCTGCACGTCTCAGACTTTTCCAATCGAAGTCACTTCCCAGCGTCCAAAGGCGTCCACAAGCAGCCAGGGCCCCTGTCAGCCTGCGGATGACTCGACTCGAAGCATCGCAGCAGCGCAGGATGGGCTTATCAGCTCATCTACCAGTCCTTTGAAAGCTAAAGCCTCCCAAGCTTAATGCGCTCAAAGCAACCCTTTGCTTCCGAACACCTCATCTGCTTTGCTCTTCAAGACATCTTGTTGGATCCTCTGAGCGAATTCAATCTGACTCCTTAACATCAATTCTTCGAGGTGTGCATCTGCGCTCCTGATGCAGCACACGTCAGGGTTCTGCGCGTCAGGCTTCTGCACAATGGTCTCGATATGACGGCTCAAGTGAGGGATGCCCGCTACCTCCAAGAAGTGTAACGGTCGAAGGTCCATCTGTAGAATGGCCGTGATTGCTGAATGAAAGTTCACTGGCTGCCGAACATTTTGACGCCAGTACGTGGCCTCATGGAAATGCATGGAATGCCACATGTGGGGTGTTGACCAAGTGCATGTGCTGAGACAGGTGCAGCCACTGCACATTGAACCACAGCTGATCAATGCAACTGAGCAGCCTCGACAGGACCTGTCACAGGCTTCCCAGTCACCGTTGAGACCAAGATGGGATCATCCTTCTCGGGATCTTTCCCGGCCACATTGCCGAGATCGACTTCCAAGGTTTCCAGTGCCTAAGTCAGCAATGGGCCAGACATGCTTTTTTTGCAGCAGTTTGGTGAGGGAAAGCTGCGGATAAAACTGGATTTGTCAAATGACATTCAGCAGCAGAGGTACTGGATCCACACACTTGGAATGGAAGCCGACGCTTACGTTGTCCAGGATCCGGGTTCTAGTGCCCTGCTCACTCAGGTAAGACTCCAGCTTCCGGATTTCTTCACTCCTTCCTGAGACAACAACCGATTTTTCTGAGTTCAAGGCTGCAATCTCCAAGGCGGTCTTGCTTTCTCTGATAGCCTGCTCTGCACTTTGAGCATCCATCATCAGAGCCATCATCTCACCAGACTGCGCGTGCTCCTTCAGCACAGAGGCCCTGAAATAAATTATCCGCACAGCATCCTCAAAGCTTAGACGACCAGCGACGTAAAAGGCTGCTACCTCTCCGACAGAATGGCCAACACAAACATGAGGTCGGATTCCCAGTTGCCTGAACCATTGGGACAAGCAAAGCTGGAGGGTAAAAATGGCCACCTGCGCAATCTCAGTGTTTTTACAGATGGACTCTGTGTCGCCCTCTTCCAAGAGCTTTGACAGCTGGTATTTCGCTCCAAGTTTGCAGAGGCCACTGCTAATGTCGCTGATCAGTTGGGTCATGGAAGCATCTGCTGCCAGCTTGTACAGCATCTCTGGCATCTGCGTTCCCATGCCGGAGAATACAAAAACAAGCTTCGGGGGTGATCCAGGCAGGGCAATTCCTGTTTCCAAGCATGTCGAAGAAGGAGGCTTCATCGAATTCGCAAAACAGCGTAATGCTTCAGCAGTGTCCTGCAGGGTGCCAGCCACCACAACTGCGCGATAGTGGTATGAGGTTGAACGCTCATTGATGGAATAGAGCACATCTTCAATCTTGTAATGGGATGTCAGAATATTTTGGGAAATCTGACCGCAGGCCGTTCGCAGTGCCTCTTCAGACCAGGCTGAGACTTTCAGAAGGTGAGCTTCCTGGAAAAGCTTCTGCCTTGATGCTGTTTGTGCAGGGCTTGCTTCTGTTCGGGCGTAGCTCTCCAAAATGACGTGGGCATTGCTTCCGCCGAAGCCGAAAGAGCCTGAGACTTCCACGGAACCAAGGTGGAAAACTGCCATGAGGATCCACACATGCCTAATCCCTATATCAGATTCTGATACAGTACCTGTAACATGCCAGCTCGCTTCGTCATGCTGCAGTCATGAGTCATGAGGATCTGGGCTCCACAAGAAATCTGTATTGAAGGGCGCTAGGGATCTTACAGTGTTACAGACTTGTTAGAATGCCACGCCTTGCGTGCACCAACTAAGTACAGGGTGCGTTCAGGAATTTTTGCAACGAGAATGATAGAAATCCGACAAGCACCAGTGCTGAATCAAGTGACTCACACCTCCGGCCAAGCTCTGTTTGTGCCACTTCTGGTAGCAGCATGTTGATGGCAGGATGCATGCTTCGTCCCAGTTGATACGGCTAGTCTTCTGCTTGTGCGCCGCGGGGCACAGCGGAAGAATGGTTTGATGGTGAAGCATCATCGCGAGATTGAAAACGCCAACTATTCCACTGGCACCTTCGGAGTGCCCCATGTTTGACTTTATGGAGCCTAACAGGAGCGGCCCATCTTTCCGTCCCCCAGTGGCAGCGCCCAAAACTTTTGCAACTGCATTTCCTTCAGTTGCGTCACCTTCCTTAGTACCTGTGCCATGACACTCCACATAATCAAACTCAAATTTGCTCATCCCAGCTCTAGTCAGAGCTTCAGCGATCATCAACTGCAACTGATCAAACGCTGGCGCTGCGATTGACACACCGCTGCGGCCGTTGTTGACCCTGGCACCACGGTCCCTCATGCAAGCCAGGACTTGCCTATGTGCTTTCTCTGCATCACTGATGCGAGACAGGATTGCAACCCCAGCGGCCTCAGCGCGCGCATAACCATCGGCATCCTCATCAAAGGACTTGCATCTTCCTTCCTTGCTTAGAAAACCACCTTGGCAGAATCCAATGGTTGTGATCGGGGTAAGGCACAAATTGGCTCCGCCACATACTGCTTTCGAACAGCTTTTCTGCTGCAGCTCGTCCACAGATATAGCGAGTGCCATCCTGATCCAAGCGGTTTGAAAACAACGGCATCTAACTTGCGTACAAAACCGTCTGCCGAGGCACAAGCTGGATGAGCACGCAGTGTCTATGACCATCGAGTTGCCCGTGAAGTCAAAGTTGAAGCTAAGGCGATTGGCAGCCATGCAGGCGTTGGTTCCGGTGTTGGTGAATTTCCCTGTGTTCGTCTGACCGGAATGCAGAGTGGCGTACGGGAGGTACTCATGGGACGTGCGACCAATAATGCACGCAGTGGAGGTGCTCTGATCCTTGAAGAATAAGCCTCCTGCTGCAAAGGCTTCTGAGACGGTCAGCAGAAGCAATCGTACCTGAGGGTCCATGGCTTCTGCTTCCAAAGAAGACATGTGGAAGAAGCTGCAGTCAAAGCCAAAGATGGTCCTGTGATCGAGCCAACCTCCACGCAAAGTGTAGAGTGTGCCAGGAGGCATGGAGGGGTCGATGCTGTGGTAGAACGTCTTGTCGAATCGACTTTCCTCTATCTCGCTTGTCAAGTCCTGCTCTGCTTTGAGATTCTGCCACCTTACAAAAACAGGCTGAGCATGCTGCTACAGAGGTAAACATAGGGCCCTTGAGCTGCCAAGACCCAGGCTACACTAGCGAACTTTTGATTTACCGCTGGTCCGAAGCTGAACTTCCAAACAAAAATGATTGGCATGTAAGCTGGCCTGACATTTCACATGCGTCTGCGTTGGCAAAGTAGGCTACCAAGGAGCAAAGGTTACCATTGAGCCATACCCTACGTATCAACTCTTTCAAATCCCCCATCCGAGCCCAGCACAAATCGTCTGCGCTTCCACTCCGTGGGCATCTCAGGCCAAACGCCAAGATGGCAACCGGCTCGGCCCTCAGTAGGGAAAGCTCATTGCGAGAAGGTCAACCCACTGTAGCTCGGGCCAAGTCGCCGAGGCAAGTTTTCCATGGTTGGAAACCTTTGCCAGCTTGTAAGCTGATTCTCCTTGGCAAGACAAAGACAGTCTGTGACAGTGACAGCACGGCAAGCGACGAATACTGCGATGAACATTCTGCTGTGCTGCTTTTCCTGCCCCTACACTTAAACGACCTCAAGTGCAAGCGGACAAGAAGTCAATAAATTACTTGTGTCATGGAATGCCTTTAGTGCAGGCCAGGTGCCTCCGGAAGTCAAACGAATCAGGAGTCTTACTGAATCCTTTCGAGCCCGGGAGCGCACAGCAAGACTCCATGATCGCTTCTCACAAGCCCAACTCAGCTGAGACCGAAGAATTCCTCAAGTCAAAAATCGGGCACATGGGCAATTTGCATTCACTCCCTTTCTGAAGCAACTGATCTGCGCGACACAGTGGTCGTCTTCGTTAACAGGATTCTGCAGCCATCACACCCCCGAATTTGCAGAGATGCACAACACATGATCTCAATCCCACATACTCAAGCTGCGATGGCTCAGATTATCCTTGGCCCGGTGAGACCTCCTTCTGGCGCATGCTCTGCAGGGCTCTTTGCAGAGTGCTCAAGGTGCTCAAGGTGCTCAGCAAGGGCGGGTGCAGCCACATCTTCCGCTTTCGCACCCTCCGAGTCCAAGGGCTGCGGTGGAGGAGACGCTTCCCGCAGTTCCGGCGCAGGAACAGGCGGCAATGCTGTTGCATGTCCGTCGGCAGGCAAGGCCTGCGCTGTCTGCGTGCGAGGCGGGCTGAAGTCTCGCCGGGGGACCTGCAAACATCGAGATGGTTGTCCAACTTGAGGCCCCACGAATGGCCACCACCTACACCGATGACCACGCTCAGTGCCAGCTGGCCTGCGACACCATCTGAACTATGCTCTCCCAAGGCTGCTCCATCACCTCAGGAAAAAAGACACAGCCATGTTTCCACCAACTGCAAAGGGGCCTGCAAGAACGAAAGGAATGATTAGATTTTTGACTTTCTCGGTGCTTAAACTTCCTTTTGCCGCTGCAGCTCTGAGCGCTTGGCTGAGTTGAAGAGCGACGAAATCAACCTCTCAGGAGTCGTGTTGGCTCATAGCGATTCCGAAACACAAGGGTGATAGCAATGGTCATAAGTCATAACAGTCATAATCCAAAGCAACAGCAGTAACAGAAATCACGCATAGGTTCAGCGCCGGCTGGGAAACCAGCTCTTCCACTCATGAATGAAAGAGGCTCCCGCTGGGCAGAGCAAAGGATCCTCCTGTCCTTATGAATATGGCGACCGCACCACCAAACCCCAACTGAGCCCCCCCGCTCTCGAAGTGCCTCAGGTCGGATGAAGCCTAGCCTTCCGGCAAATGGGGCGGGTGGCTTTGGGATTGCTTTTGGAACAAGAGACCTATCAACAATCAGAACAAGTTGAATGTCAACAGCACCCGTTGTAATACCAACAGCAGATTTCCAGAAGCAATAGGATGATGCTCATCCCCTCCCCTGACAATAAAACCCCCACTTTCCAGAGAATGCAACGCCGCCGGAGCCTGCCTTTTTACCAGTGTTGAATCCAAATTCCTCGAATATCCCAATAACGTAATGACACAGAATTGAAGACCTTTATCATTAGCAGCGGGAGGGTTGTTATTAGTCGGAGGTGATTACGATGCCGAGGACGGGTTCTTTGGAAGAACTGGTGCTGGGCTCCCAGGCGCTTCCAAGTCAGCAGCCTGCTCCTGGTTTGGGTTCAAGGTGTGTGGTGGGGTGTGTTAGGGTTGAAGGTTTAGGGTTTTCAAAGACTTCGGGCTCTCAAGAGATGGAGAGATTTTTCTACAATACGGGCACCTACCCCAACACAAAACAACCAAGAATTGCTTAACACCTCGACTACAAACGTGGGAACCGCCAACTGTTTGGAACTCCCAGATTGAGACCCTGACGTTCCGGATGGGTGATGACATGGGCAATACTCCGTAATCTTCAGAACGTGCAGGCACTTATGCAACGTGAATGGATTGGGGGCAGGAGGTCCTCCAGGAGACCCTCCAGGCGACCCCAGGTATCAACCAGTCGCATCTCCACTGGCTTCCAAAGGATGGGCCTCCGCGTTTTCAGGAGATACATACTTCCAGCAAGAACTACAGGGATTCATGGGGGCACCATGGGTGACCACCCCAATGTCTAGAATGACACTTTCCTGACTGTCTAAATCAGCTATGCTTTTTTCGTTTGGACGCGGCTTGGCAGGTACAGTTTGATATGGCAAAGGGCTGACGAGCACTGAGGTGCCCACGAGGTGTTTGCACTCCTGATCAAGAGCTTCACGCATGTCAGCTACTCGTTCCCATCTCATTCCCAAGGAAGAGAACAAGGAGGCGCAACGACCTGGAAGCTTCGGACAGCTCGTCCTGGCCTGCACTGCATTGGTCGACTTCTAACTTTGGAGACAGGACCCAAAGGCCAAGGTATTCGTTTCGAGCGCCTCCAGGAGGCATAGCGAGGTAGAGCCTAATGTGCCTTGGTACGCAGCTGAACAGCAGTCACTCCTGGCAGAGGCACCATATGGCAACATTAACTTGCAGGATTGGCTTCAAGACCGGGCCGCCACTGGAATTGTCAAGTCAAGTGAGGCTCTTGCGCAGCTGTGAAAGGCACTTTGGCCTTCACATTCGCAAGGAAGCCGCCTAAACGCGAGATGGCTAACAGCTGAGGTGGGTTGACAGGTCAACTGCAACTGGGGATTGCACTAATCACGTCTCGGAGCTCTTCCGACTGCATGAAGCTCTGGTCCTCTGAATAGAGAAGCTGTTAAGGCCAACGTTCTGCGCGCTCTCTGTGCGCTCTGCATGTGCTCTGCAGGCGCCCTGCAGGTGCTCCTTCAACGACGACCGCTCGCCCTGAGCTCAAAAAACGCTTCAACAAATCCCTCACAGGGAGAAAGGCAGTGTTTTTCACGAATCGATACCAATGCACGCCGGAGGTTGCCAAGAAATTGCCAATCTTGGTGTTCACAGCCTGTCAACGGCGTAGGATGCGGAGCATCCTGTCGGCCCCCGCTTTCAGATGCCGGGTAGGGGACGGCGAGAGGCTGCGTAATGTGGGCCTGCTTGAGAAGATGGAATTTTCACCAGACAAGCGACCAGCGGGAACGTGGGGCGCTGGCCGTGATGTTGGTGATCAGCGCTTCGCAAGCCGCCTGCCAGCCAGGCTTTGTTGAACGAACCTGTCTGGGAGGTAAAGGGCTTGCATCTGCCTTCAGTTCTGACTCGATATCCTTCTTGCTGTCGACCTGGGTTTGCAGTCTGGGGGAGCTAGGCTAAGCAAAGGCTTCGGCGTACTCTTCGTTGATGCGCTCTCCTTAATGGCTGGCCTCGGCGTGATAGACCGTTGGCTTCAAGATGCCGAGGATCCCATCCGGCAGCTTCAGGTTAAGAGCCTTCCATAGCAGCAGCTATGGGCCCTTCATTTCTGATCAAGACAGTTCTAAACAATGGCAAGCAAGAAGGCATGGAATATTTCAGGCCATCTTTGTTGCTGCTTCTTTCCGCGGGCACTACGGGCTAAATGCCAACCCTCAAGAATCTGCAGAACTGAGATTAGTAGTACCTCAACCAAAGCAACATGCAGGCCGCCCTGCTCAAATTGCCAAGGGCATCAGTGCCTCCCAGACGTTCGCAAAGTTGAAATACTTCTCGCTGACCACCTCAAAGCGGCTCAATAAACCCAGTGCAAATTACTCAAGGAAAGCTTAGCGCATCTGGGGATACTGGTAGCTTGGATTACTGGAAGGGTTGTTGGGGCTCCTTCTCGTGGAGTACATAGAGACTGTTCTGAAAAACCTCCACGCGCATGTACAGATGTCAGCCACTGTGAAATTTGAGATGCCGATGCTGGGGCGCCCGCCAGCTCGCACTCGAAGGCCGACACCTGCTCTCGAAGGAGCCTTAGCCATCTGAGCCCATCCGTTGCCAGCCATTACAGTTGCACCAGGATATCGAAAGCGATGTCAAACAACTGCAGCATCCTCCAAAGCAAAAAAAGAAAAAGCTTGCAACCTTAGGGTCAGCAGTGTTTCCTGTGAACATTGTCTTGGCCTGCGAAACTATCGAGAGTGCTCTGAGCGCGAGCACAGGAGGTGCTTCACCAGGAAAAGCTGCGAGTCCATCATTTGAACCAAAGGCTGGAACGCCTGGGAGCACAGGCTGTGGATATGGGGATGTAGGCAAGAAACTTCCTGCATCTCCTCGCCTGTAGGCTGGCATCGCAGCTGGGAAGCGATCTTCTGGAAAGATACTCGGAAGCCTCAGGATGATTCGTGGATAATCGCAAAGAACTCCAGCAATTCCGGACTGGGTTCATGTATCACTGGCGCCGTGCCTGCAAACCACTGCTTGATGTGTCTACGCTTGGCTTGACTGACAATGAAGTGTGTGATGTTTTGCAGATCCTTTGTCCCCATGAGCGGTTGGCAGTTGAAAGATGCGTGCCCTCACCGCAGCTTGGGCTTGTGACGCATGGTGGGCACTGTTTGTGTGGCTTGACTTGCGCATGCTTAACCAGACTGCCGGTAGCCATCACTTGCAAGAATTCCAGCAGGCATCTGAGTCTTTAGCGGACATACTTTGTAGCTTGAAAGGCCGAGCTCGCTAGTCGAGAAGAGTTCAGTTGCGAAATGCTTTGACGTGCTCCGCTCAGAATTGAGGCGACACTGGTAGTTTCTGTTGCAATTGGCAATGCATGTGGCAAGTTGTGTTCGTCTCATGAGGGGCATGGGGCAGTCATCGTGCCAAGTGCATCATCTAGCTTTGGGTGGTTGGCCATGCTGAAAGAACCGAATGCCAGGTATGCCTGACGCAATTCCATTCCACTTTCAGGCTTCATAAGCATCTTTGGTATAGTAAGGCTCGTTTGTGCGCCTATCAAGGCTCTGACCCAGAATCAACGACGGCAGTCGTGCTTGGAAACCGTGTGCCAGAAATTACGGTCCGTGTCCCTTTTGGGGCCGGCCTTCGACCTGAGCTTGTTTGAATGCAGGATGGAGGGCAGGATGGGTATCCGGTTGAGCTCGTGAAACAGCTGGCTGCCAAGACCCCTGAAGTCATGCATACTTCAGGTTGCTCATTTTGTTGGGGATATGGTCAAGGCCCTGTGCTATTCTAATGCTTCTCCCCACGAACTCGAGCCTGTTCTAGCTTCCCTTGGGCACACATGGCGCCATAACGCTTGGGGATGCCTTGAAGGCAATTTCCGTTTACCAGGGCGACTGCATCGCGGCTTGTGAGGGACAGTGCTGGTTTGTCGAGTATTGTCACGGGCGTGCCCTTACTATGACAAGAGCGCAGGTGTGGGAACTCAAGTCTTTGCAGTTGTAAAAACTGCTTGCATGCTGGAATTTATCACGCAGTGAGACACTCAAGCAGTGAAAAGAAAGCAAGATGTTGGCAGTAGAACCCAACAAATCTCAGCAACAACGAGACTTTGAAGTTCAGGCTCCGGCCTCTTTCAGGCTGCGCATGCAGAGGTCCACTGCCTCTTGCGCCAGCCTTAGAGGCCGCTTTTGTTTTGGAGGCTCAAACGGTGACTCGGTGACTTTTTAAGGAGAGGCACCCTTGGAAGGTGGACATCTCCAGCACTCTGTAGATCTTGGCCTGGGATCACAGGACTCCAAGCAACGCGTCGCAACAAGTGCTCGTACTTATTTTGAACTGTTTATGGCCGGGGCCAGGATGGAGAGCGTTCTCGGGAGCGTCGGATACCAACCTGGAGCAGCATGCGGAAAACAAGCATCAGCTTCCTTCACTGCCCAAAAGGGACTTGACTACAAAGGGCTGGCAGTATCCTACGCAGGTCTCGAATGACCCTTATGCAGAATAATGGGTCCGCAATGATAGCCCTCTTTGTGACCTCCGTGAACGGCTCAAGTCAAAGAGAGGCGCCTCTCCGAGACTGGCCCATGGCAGCATCCTGAAAAGTTTGCCAGCTGCTGACTAGCAGATGCAGAAAGAGCGAAATTACCGCAATGTTGACGAATGATATCCCGCAGCGATAGTAGTTGACTTGGGGAGGGCAATAAGTTTCTGACCGGTGGGCCCTGACTATTTCATCTCACAGTCTGTTATACCCTGCCGGTTCTGCCATCCACTCCTGATCCTGCAGATCGGGGCTGCGCTCGTAGAGGATTGACCTTAGCTGGCAGCCGATTGTCTGTCTAGAAGGGAGGTGAGCTCCTCTGAATTTGAAGAATGCCCCGGTTTAGTGCACACCTCTTGAGGCCACAAATGCTCAGTAACCGTCCTGTACATCCTTTGACAGCTCTCATTAATGCGAATCGGACAA
Organism: Symbiodinium pilosum; assembly: GCA_905231905.1. Lineage (NCBI taxonomy): Eukaryota > Dinophyceae > Suessiales > Symbiodiniaceae > Symbiodinium > Symbiodinium pilosum. The sequence continues at coordinate 32,791 of CAJNIZ010043877.1, forward strand.
AACCCTAGCTTAGGCCGTCAATGCACCAAACGCTTCAGAAACGCTTCAGAACCAGCTTGTCCACGGCTAGGACTGAAAATTGTTCAACATGAGGGTTCCTTTGCATACCCTCCAAAATATTTGAAACGATCCTGGAATAGGGAATGTGCAGGTTTCATGCAATGG
>CAJNIZ010043877.1:38629-53593 GCA_905231905.1 Symbiodinium pilosum
AATGTACATCACCTACCCAACTTCCTGAAGCACTGCTGCGATTTAGAGCGCCAGCCAGCCAGCATCGTCAGCAGGACCTCTTTGAGTACATCAACTATATGGGGTACCTTCAAGGAATCGTGGCTATGGTTGAGATCCTGTCAAGGTCAGTCTCTAGGATCAACAAATGCTCCGGTTCAAAATAATCGCTTAAAGGCAAAAAAAGGCAGCTGCGCGCATTGCCATGATCGAGTGCCCATGCTGCTCAGATCTCCACACTGCATATGCCATGTTGGCAGTAGGACACGGGCTTGCACCGCGCATTTCTCCAAGCTTCTTTGGAGACTGGAACCTAGCCAGGCTAAAAGGGAGCTAAGCTTCAAGCAGGTACCATGGATTTCCTTCTGCCTACATGCTGAGAGCTTGCAACAAGTCGTTTCCGAAAACAACCTTCCAATTGCGGTAGAACTAAAGAATGATGTCTCAGCTGTGTGCGCAAGGCGAGACAGGCCCGGTTTCGAAGATGCTCGAACCTTAGACATTATTTGAGCATCCTCGTGCCCAAAGAAAAGCCTGTACCTTTGAGAAGCCGCCATTGAATGATAGGCGCCATGCTGGGACATGTAGGCTTGTGCCTGGCCTCAGTAAGGAGAAAGCTGGCCTTGCTTCGGACATGCTGCGCAATGCCGCCCAAAACTTCCTGGTGCTTTGCAGAGCACAAGCGCACGGATCTCTCTGTAGCGGTGGTCCCCATTCTAGGTGTGCGGCAGAAGTCTGGATGAGACTGGCAGCGGGGAGAGTACAAGCACGGCAGAAAAGGCATTGCCTCAGCGGAGCCTCCAAGAAGGAGATGGAGCTGTCGATCTTGTCAAGAACCTGGCACTGCCCAGAGTGGAGACGAGTAAGCAATGCAAACTCTCATGAGCCCCTTGCAGATCCCAGCTCCGTGTGATGAGCCTCTGACGACCTGTGCACTGCAAGATCCTTTCATGCCTTTTAAGCGTTCGCTGAGGCGAAGGCGTCGCGGACACTGTGGCGGTCTTGGCGGGGCGGCCACAAGGAGCAGGGGACACACCATGTTAATACCGCCACCAGGGCAGCCTGGTGTGGGTCTCTGCCCTTGAGGTCCTTGCGTTAGAGAGGAAGCCGTTGGCTGCATGGTGGTCCAGCACACACCTGAGGTGGACTGCGTGGGATGCCTCATGCTCTGCCGGGAATGGGCATACGTTTTCGGGGAGTAAGCAATTCACAGCAATATGTGAAATGCGCTGAGGAAACGCTATTGGCCCGGGATCAAGGCCAGCCAGCATTCTGATGACTGCTCAGCAACTAGCCTGTATTTTGGCAATGCCTTATGCTCTGGTCCATTACAAAATCCTTTCAAGTGCTCCTGGCATGTGGGTCCTGGGGCATGTTACGATGTAGACCGGGGGGGTGCCCCGATGCACCATCCTTTTCCCTTTCTGCACAGCGGCCAAGAAGGCGCTTCTGTGGCCTGTAGCAGAAAGTTGCGAAACAGCCAAGAACAAGTAATTCTTCGGCTCAAAGGCCAGGTCGTTATCCTCGTTGAAGGAAACAAAAGCCTGGTGACATGAAACGGCCAAGTCCGACATATGTCTTTCGGGGCATTGGAGTGGAGATGAACCAATGTTCGGAGGAATGCCACAGCTTTTTGAAACTGATTGCTTGGGGCCTGGCGCAACATCGGCAACGCGGTCAAAGTAGTCGAGGGTCTCGGCCAGGGCCTGCTCAGTCCCACGTTGAGCTGCAGTGCAATCGACTTCCCCCCGACTGTCCTTGAAGGATGCCAGTGCGATTACGTCATATTCCGGCTGACTACGGGTACCACTCCCGAGTGGACTCCATGCCGGCAGCCAGGAGTTGCCAGGAAAGCCGGTGGTTTCCGAGGCATGTGCACGCTGTGTCACGCAGTCACAGTTTAGAAAGGCTTCTGCTTGAATCGCTTGACCAATGGCCTCAGCCTCCGTGGCTAGTCTCTCCTGGTCCTGGTCAGGAGCACTCTTCGCTCATGCTGTAGCTTTCAAAGTTTGGCATGCTTTTTAGCGGAGCCTGCACCATCTGCTCGCACTGCTCGTGAAGGGCAGTGGTCTTGCGGAGAACCTCGCTTGTCGGCGTGCTGAAAAAATACACGGCACCACAGCACGAGGTCATAGTCGGGAGCATTCTTGTCACAATCATTCTTACAATTGCTATTCGTATCAATGGTCTCCTTTTACTTCACGGCAAGGCTTTGTCAGTGCTACGGCTGGTTCTAGCCTACACTCGGTGATATCATCAGCATGCCCCCAGCTTCACTGAAGCCCAGGAAAGCAAACCAAGGAAGCCTTGGACCTAAGGGAAAATGCAAAACAAGATGTGCCCAAAGTAGGGTTTAGCGTATATTCCCCAAATATAGGATCCTTCCGGTGCAGCAGAATAAGCAGATCCTTCTTTTGCATGAAGGGAACCTTTTTCAAATACCAACACGCCAAAGATGTGCCATTGAGCATCTGGCATCGCATCTCTGTCGGTCCAGCTCTGTTAGCTGGTCCAAAACAGCATCGAGCCTTCAGCCACATGCCGCGTTCTCAGAATTGCCCTGCCGCGCATTCTAAATCGTGCTTTCCACCAGGTAGCGGAACATGATGGGATCCATAGCGTGAAGACCCCGACAAAAGCATTCCACAGTTGCGAGATGCTTGGGCAGAGTGTGAACGACACTTGGGATGCCCGTGGGTGAATTCTCGCAGCGAGTTCTTGGTTCACAAATCTCCTTGACCTTTGCTTTTTTGGGGGGGCCCCTGCTTTTGGTTCCTGAACTTCTGAGAATGCAGCTCTCCGCAGGCAGAGTCACAGATCTGTTGAATGCGATAGATCCTGGCTGACGGGATGTGCAGATGATAGCGTAAGGCCCCAATATCATTTGACGAATTATCAGCATCCTCGTAATTTTGCACTGCCCGTCAGACTGCTGTTCTTGCGGCAAGCGGAACCCCGCGCAGTCCATCGCCATCGCCCTCGACGTCTGGAGCCCTGCATGGGGCCATGTGGATTGCTTTGGCTTCTGTGCACTGGAGCAAGGAAGGAACTCTAAAGTTGAAACATTTCAGGGTTGCTGCTGTGGCTTGCTCAGGCTTTGGTCAGCGACTGCGTGCCTCTCGGTCTCTCCTCCGCAAGCGCACGGAGTGCCAGTGTGCGTGAAAGGCCTGATCGTCCAACAGACTCTATGCAGCAGCCAAGCTCTACAGAGACTTTGCCTCAAAGGGCGTAGCTTCCACAGGCTCCGCATCCTTGGATGGCACCTGTGGAAGCATCCTCTCTCTCTCTCTCCATCTCTTTTCCTGTCCCTCTCTACCGGTGATGATAAAGCATTACGCCGAGGCGGTTACCTGCGAAGGCGCACCTGGGGCAAGCGGTGACAGGGAGACTGCACCCCTTTGTCAGGCTGGTTGTCTGAGCGTCTCACTGCTGCTGACTGCGCTTGCCAGCTCATCCAGCAGTGCCACTTGTCCTCAGTCACACGTTGCTGTCTAAAGATGTTGCCACATTAGCATACAATGGTTTATCCAGAATACCTACATATCTGCCCAGCAGTTGCACGAATACTTTGTGCACATAAATGTACTTTCCCGTCACAAAGGATAAGACTTTGAATCCCCAAATACCCAGGACGCCCGGCGATCCGAGAGAAGGAGCTCAGGCAGCGAGGCCATGGCCAATGCGCCCCGGGTCTAAGTTTCCAATCCCTTCCCGCTTAGCATCAGCTGCTTTCCATCTCCTTTTTTTGGTACAGCAGCTTGATGCGCATACTAGAGGTACGCACTTTTTGTCATGCCCCCAGTTAGGTACGTGGAATCCATGGTTGTGGGCTGCCCGTAGAGGGGGGGTCGCAGCACAGGCCCGAGTCACTTCAAGCTCTCAGCATGCATGCAGGCTCGGGGGAAAAAGTCGAATGGCAGTTTAGAAACCTGATGTTGCCAGGATCTGTGGTACAAGGTAAAACTGGAAGCCAAATGGCCCAAGCATGGATGTCCTGTTCACATCATTGGGTTTGACCGTAAGATAGAAAAGCTTACACCTGGCTGTGCTAAACTTCCGTATCTTTGCAACTAGTTATGCGACACGGTTAATCTGATCGCTCGAAGTAGCTGTTTGTCAAAGGCCAAAATAATAGAAGTGTGCTTTCCTGTTTGAATCGACAGTCGCAACATGACCAGGCGTGCTCTGGCTTGTGGAAGCAACCGCGTCTTGGAAGCAATTCGTCGCGTCGTTTGCTTTCTGCTTCACATGTCGAGTGAGCAAAGTTGGGCTTTGGCACTCAGAGCTGGAGAGCAGGGCTGCGATCTTTTTGCGGATGCAGACTGGGCTCACGCAAATCAAGATGGCAAAAGGCGCACGAGCTGCTGGTTTGCTCGAGCTAAGCTCTGAGCCCTACTCTGCAAACAGAAGATTTTCTGCTTCTGACAAACCCTGACTGGAGGGTTGTTTGGGGAAGGATCCCTACTGCTGGGTAACTTCAAGCAAATGCGGAGCTCGGCTCGCTACAGCTCTGACGCGCGCTTATCATGAAGACATCAAGCAGAGAGGAGCTGAGGTCTCTTTTTGCTCTATCACCCCAAGCTGGGCGGTTTAGGAGAGGGTGGGCTAAAGATGTGGCAGCTCCTCTTCAAGGAGCCTACTGAGACTATTCCGCCGCTAAGCTCTCAGCGAATCCGGGTCTTGCACCTCAGAAACGACCCTTCGCCCTGAAAAGCCGCGTCCTGTTCTCAGAGACATGTCCTCAAGCCAAAACATCATCACATCGACATCATCCACATTCTTGGCCCTAAAAGCTGCGAAGTCTTTGAGAAAACGCTTTCCTGTCCTCCTAACTTCTAACCTACCCTCATCCAAAAACTAACATGGACTGTGGGTTATATGGGGGGGTTTCAGGGGAAGGGACGGTGCAACAGCTCAGGGCCCTGCGACACTTCCCGCCGCTGCCCAGCTTCGCTTTCAGAGCCTGAGTCTTAAGATGAGAACCAATCAATAATGGATAATCAAATGGAAACTACTATAATATATAGGGTTATAGAGGGATTATCTAGGGATAATACTGGGGTTATATTGGGACATTCGCTACAAAGAATTAATGCACATGGCCTCCTTATTGAGGACTATACTGAAAAGTATACCAAGTTACATGAGGATCCACTGTTGAAGGCCTTTGAATAAGGCAAATATGAACAGTAGCTTATATGAGTACTATTGTGGGGACTGTGCAAGGATTATTGAGGATAGTACGTGGAGATTACTTTATGCAAGAATTGTTCCGAGGATGTGCTCCCGAACACCCCTTCAACACCAGGAACACGAAAAAGCCAATTTACGGTTTGAATGCAAGGTTTAGAGTTCAGCGCTTGAAAGTCTCAAAATGATCGCCTTCTTAACAACTTGGGGGAGCGAAAGATTGCCAAATCTCGCCGAATGCAGAATAAGAGGCATGTCCGCTCTTTACACAAGAAGGAAACATTGTCGCTACAATACAAAGAAACTTGATTGAACGCGCCTGGAGAAGGAACCGAGATGGGGACGTTGAGCCATGCCTTTAGCTCACTCATCATCTTCGTCGTCATCGTCGTCCACTGGCTTCTTGGCCACCTACAAACGAGACAGAGCTGGATATAAAATCAACAGATGCTGAAGTCATGTCACGAGAGTCATCCACCATGCGTGCCGAGGCAAGCGGAGTGCGCCTTGGCCTTCTTTGCTGGCCTCTCATCCTCCTCGTCGTCATCAGAGTCGAAGGTCTGCTTAGTGCCTGAAATCGACTAGAAGCTAGAAGCTCGTGGCCAGCTCATCGGCTACAATGCCAATCAGCGCTGATCATTGCACCAAGACTAGCTTTCTGATGGGACCACAAACATGCAAACTGCAAAGAGAATCAAAACCCGAGAGGCAACTGAATCATCATCCTGCTGCTGCGTGTCGGAATGGACTTACAGTGATGATCCCATTATTCATTTCCCTCATTCCTTACAAAGCACCAGGAGGGATTCTCTAGCTCTGGCCTGTGGACTCAACCTGGGCAAGCAGGGCTGTGAGCTTAGAAGTGAACCACTAGAGTTGGGCATTTCTTCGTGTGAGTGTTAAAGGGATTGGGGACGCTTCTGAGAACTTCGAGCACTGCCGAGGCAAAGGTGGCCTTCAGGGGCTCTGGGCGATGTAAGGTTTTCATCCCTCAGCAGATACGGCAAGTCCTGCCACTGGAACTCATGTTGGTACTGTGCGGTACCACTATCAGAGTTCTGGTTCTCGCTGCCAAAGGGGCTTCAAGTTAAACCGGGGACCCGACCATGGTTCCATCCTGCAGCAGCAAAGGGAGGAATGGGTGGAGTCTGAAAATTGTAGTCTTCTTGCGAGACCTCATCCCAAGTTAAAAGCAAAGCAAATTGCAACTTCAATTCTGGGGAGACCTCGATTTGAACAAAAGTAGCCAAATGATAATAAGCAGCAAGGAGGAAGCAAGAGCTCACACCGAAAACTCGCAGCCATCATGACAGCAAGGAGAAGTTAAGAAGGTTGAAGTTGAAGACAAGAAAGTCTGTGATGGCGTCCTTGGCAGCTTTGCTTGCAGGGCTCGCCTTTCCCTTTTTACCTTCGCCGGGTGCTCGCTGATGGTGCACTGGCAACTGGCTGGAGGTCTCAAAACAGGAGGTCTCGTGGGATTAGAGGATGCCATGGGAATATGGGGTTCTCATCCGCAACAGCCCACATTGTGCTTTCAAAAAGTGGAAAAGGGATGGCAATCCTCACATAGCCCATGGTGAGCCTTTTCCCTTGCCCTTGTCTTTGCCCTTTCCTTTGCCATCCTTTCCTTTACCTGAAGACACGCGCACAACATCAAGCCCACGAAGCTCAGCATGATTTCAACTGCTGGGTTCCGGGATGTCTGGGTTCCGACTTTGATGCTATCATCGAGGGCAAGGGCAATTGTGTTTCATAGGCCTTTTCCATCTTTGCCCTTTCCGTCCTTGCCCTTTCCCTTGGGGCCTGAGCAGGGAGAGCGGCTACCATTTCAGCCGCCAAAATGATATATGAGCTATAGCCTAAACTCCTTAAAGGAGGGTCATATAGGGGATTAAATACAGGACTACCGCAGGGGATATGGAGGGGGATACTAGGAGTTTAGACTACAGCTCATATGATACAAGAAACTGAAGCTATCAATATCTCGGCGGAGCGGGGCGTCCCTGCCTTCGCTCGCCTTGCTGACGTAGATCCTTCGTCCATTGTAGTCTGTCTCGTTGAACTCGAGGGCCTTCTTGACAGCCTGCAGATCTTGAAAGAACATCCCAAACGTGCCGAAAGCCAAAGCACTTGCTAAGTGGATTCAAAAGAAGAGCAGCCTCCTCATCCTTGAACTCGATGAATGCGAAGCCCTTGAGGTTGCCTTCCTGGCGAAAGGGAAACTCGGAACTAATTCTAGTCAAAAACCTTCTCCCAAAATTCCCTGATATTGAGGCAGCACAGGACTGCACATTACGCAGCCATGTACAATCCCACACGCTTGTAGAAACAGGTCACCATCCGCCTTCCTCAACAAACACATTCGGGCAGGACAGGAGGACAGACTCTGCAAAAAAGATCCTTCCAGCTATCCCTGCCAGCTAGAAAGTCCCAGAGGTGGCCTCGTTCTTTGGCACCCGGCACGAAACCAGCTCGCCACACTCCTCAAAGTCCTGACGCTAAGCCATGGGGATCAATGCTCGTGGAAATTGAGATTTTGGGATGTTGGGTGGGATAGGAGGCCTCGGCCCTGCCCATACAGGGCAAGGTTTGAGATCCAAGACAATCTGTCACCCAATGGCAACCCCAGAAAAAGCAATCCCGGATGCAACCACCTGAAAGACATGACGAGTTGCTTAGAATCACACAGAATACAACTCTTGATCCATTTTTCTCTGACATTTGTTCAGGAGTAATTAGTGGAGTCTGATGGAATGCATTGCCGCATGATGGTTCCGTGGAAGTTGGGTCCGTCTTGATGGTCTCTTCGTCCAGGGTCCACGCCAGACCTGCGCGTCACATACACCAAGCGTCTCCGAAAAGAATGTGTGTGTGTGCGCGTCTCTGAAATGGCTTTTCCAAACCTGCCATCTGAAACTTGAAGCAGCGAAGCAACTCCTGAGCCCTTAAGGCCAAAGCCCTTCACGTGGACTGTGAGGTCGTTGTTCTGATCGCTTTTTCCTTTGCCTTTATCCTGGGAGCCGGGATGCGACGAGTCCCTCAAAATCAGCACTACCTTCTCCTGGAGAGCTGAGGGGAACCCAAGTTAGAAACCTTCCTGGTCATAGCGCAGCTGAGAAAGTGGCCTTTCCTTTGCCTTTGCCCTTATCCTTTCCTGCGCAGGGCCGAAACGAGTAAACCATGGCAGCTTCTCCCAGCTGGACACATGCTTCGCTGAGAGTGCTTTTGATTGCGCGACATTTGCACAAGAAATTACGTAAAGGCTCTTCGGTACTCACTGCACAGGGTTTCACTCGAAATTCCAGGCAGTATCACAGGCTTCTCAAAATCATAACATGTCTGCAGCACGTACTTGAGCATGCTCCCTAATCTTCGAAATTGCCCTTAGAGTTGCAAAGCGAATTCCGTGCCACCAATATCACACAAAAGCACACCAGCACCATCCCGCGAGAATAGGATCAATTCCTATCGCTGAGGCCGTGTCCTTTGCCCTTGCTCCCCTTGTCCGAGGCCAAATTGACCTCCCGGGCCGCATAGGGTGTGCTAGAGGCTTACTTTCGGCATCACCCCTGGCTGGTGTGCAGGGGGGCCCTGTGACTGCGAAATTCTAACTTCAGTGAGCCTCGGTCGCATTCATGACTCGAGGAAACAAGGTGCCTTGAGGGTGCGTCCACCGTAATCATCTCCGTTGTACTTCAGGGCTGCCTCCACGCCTTCAAGGTTGCCAAGCTCAACATGCTGCGGCTGCTTGTCAGCTTAAACAGCGTTACTTGGCCACAGGGCAGATTGGGCATCACACTGCACGAGCAAAAGCTGAGTGAGCTTCTGAAAAACAAGGGTCCCTTCTTACTTTCCTCCCAGCACCTGCAAAGTCATAAGACGGACTCGACAAAATAGATCTCTTTTGTAAGGTGCCAACCCTGACCCCCATAAACCGCATGCAGCCTTCTTTGGTCTTGTACTGAATGAAGGCGATGCCTCTCATGCAGGTGGCTTTGCAAGCTGTGGCTTCGAAGGTAAGTCCAACCCCCCTATCACATACCATACCAACCCCGTCCCCACCATGGGGCTCTCAGCCTACTCATAGTAGTCCCTATACTCCATTGACAAAATCTGTCTTGCTCTCGTTCTTCTTCTCTGCGCTATACGCCCGAAAGCCCACAGCACAGGGTCCCTGTACAAGGGTGAGGTGCGAATCGGACGACGCCAATCGGAAAACGCCTAGGGCGGAATCGAACGCACGGTCTTGACGAATCGGCCGACGCCTCCAGCCGAATCGGAAAACGAGCCAGGCCGAATCGGATGACCCCACGGCCGAATCAGAAAACGCGAAAAGCTCGAAATGGCCGCACAACGAAAGCAAAATCAGAGATCTGTTCATCTACGGCATCTCAGAAACTGAAAATTTTAAAGTTTAGTCGTTAGGTCGTGCCCAAAGGTTCGAAATCGGCCGCGGAGAATGGTTCGAAATCAGACCCCGAAAAAGCTTGAAATAAGCCCCTCTCCGAAAACCTTAGCAAGAATTGTTCATGTACAGGATCTCAGAATGAGCAAATTTGAAAGTTTGGTCGTTAGGTCGTACCGAAAGGTGCGAAATCGACCCCGGCGAATAGTTCGAAATCAGACACCGAAAAAGCTCGAAGTGAGCCCCCCTTCCGAAAACCGTAGCACAATCGTTCAAATACGGCATCTCAGAAAAAGAAATTTGAAAGTTTGGCGGTTAGGTCGTACCCACAGGTTCGAGATCGGCCCCGGAAAAAGGCTCGAAATCGGACCCTGAAAAAACTCGGAATGAGCACCCCTACCGAAAACCTTAACAAGAGTCGTTCATGTACGGCAGCTTCAGAAAAAGAAGATTTGAAAGTTTGGCGGTTAGGTCGTGTCCAAAGGTTCGAGATCGGCCCCGGAAAAAGGCTCGAAATCGACCCTGAAAAAACTCGGAATGAGCACCCTTCCGAGTTCATGTACAGCATCTCCAAAGAGAGAACTTGAAAGCTGGTCATTATAAGTGACAAGAGTTCGAGATTTGCCCCGCAGAAAGTTTCGAAATCAGCCCTGAGGAAAGGTTCGAAAACGGCCCCGTGTCAAGGATCGAAACAGCGCCCTAACCAAACCCGGCAACATCTATGCGATCTCGAACAAGAGAAAAAGTTTCATCGTGAGCTCGTGGCCGAAAATGCCACCTCTCACCCGTAACCCCACAGAACCTACCCCCTAAAACCCGAAACTCCCGAACCTTTCCCCCCCGAAAACCCCATACACTCGAGACCCTAAACTCCCAAACCCCCACACCCGAAAAGTCCTGAACCCTCAAAACCATGGAAAACCCTTAACCCTGAAAGCCCTGAAGGCTAAAAACCCTAAACCGTGGCCTGGAAAATCATACACCCTAAAAGCTCTCAAGCAAAAATGTTAACCCTAACAGCACTACCTAAACTCTAGAACCGACCCTCCAAACTCTGCACCCAACAAAACCTTGACCCAACAAACCTGAACCCCTCAAACCGTAAACACCCTGAATCCTAACTTTTCAACACCCTAAAAATTCTGACCTCCACAACCCTACGTACCCAAAACTCCAAACCCTAAAAACCCGGAACCCTAAAAGCTCTAAACCCCAAAGGCCCCAAACTCTAAAAACCCTAGAGCCAAAAAAAACGCTCAACACCCTACACCATACCCTAAACCCTGCTAAGCCTGAATCCTGCAAACCCTAAACTCCTAAACCCTTGAAACCTTGAACCCTCCAAACAACCCTAGAACCCTAAACCCCAAAAAAACCAGGCCGCGACAACCACAGGAACCTTAAACCTTCAAAACCTAAAACACCATAAGCCCCAAATAGCGGTAGACCGAAAAAATCTGACATCTACATCCCTGAACGCTAGTTCTTCCTACATTGCTCCCCAACTCCCTCCCCCCTGGCTGTTTTTGTAAATTCCAAGCCAGATGGGGAGAACGCTGCAGATCGTAGAACAAAGACCCTGCGACAACTATGACATTCATGCCAAGTAATACATTCCTCACTGGTTTGCAAATGGGGGGGCCTGCGCCCCCCAACCCCCCCGATCTTTTTCAACATGGGCCTGTGTGATTGCCCACCACATCTACATCTCCTGGAAATCTGGCCCCAGAAGCTCCTAAAACAAGAGCTGCCACATTCCCTGATGGTTTGCAACTGGGGGGCTGCGCCCCACCCAACCCCCCTGTTGCTGTTGTTTTTCCACGCCAGACGGAGAACGGTGAAGATCGTAGAGCTAACAGAGAACCTAGGACAATTATGACATTTCATCCGCAGTAACAGCTGGTGCCTGGAGCGTCCTTGCAATTCTACATGAGAATGACAACCCTCTCCGCGCTCTAGCTGTTTTCCGGTTCGCGCCTGCCTGCTTTCTGATTCGCGTCCCTGGGTTTTTGATTCGCGCCGCCTCTGTTTTCTGATTCGCACCTTCCTGTTTTCTGCGTGGCGCACCCTGTTTTCTGATTCGCGGGGGCTTGATTCGCGCGTGCGTTTTCTGATTCGCGCTTCACCCCCCTGTACAACATGGAGAATTTCGGAGGACGCCTCTCCGAGGACGCCTCTCCAAGGACACATCTTATGCAGTTCTCCCCCCCTGTTCTTCTTCTACCCCAAGCCCCCTGGCCCTCGTATTGGCAGTGCCCTTCTGAGAGCTTTGAATCCCATGGTCAACTGTCGGGGAAGTAGGCTCCCTCTTATGCCTTTCCGACGAAGGCTGGCGAATTTATCCCTGCATAATTCACTGCCTTTCCAAAGGTGTTCAGGAGCTCTACTCTGCCCGATTCGATCAGCTAACACCACAATCGTGACATCACACCACAGGTGCCATTAGACTTCCCATCACATCGCGTTTGCCACTGCTCTACTGAATTGATTGTGCAATCTTCTCCTGGCATTTTGAAATCTCTGGCTCCAAATTTCCCGCTCCCCTCGTCAAAATAATGACTCAGCCTCAACACGCTACAAAGCCTAAATTATGCACTCGTTGACTCAGGGTTTTTCGACTTGTTTCGTTCGGTATGTTTCTGTTCCCCAGGTCTCTCCCAAAAAGCTTTGTTTCCTTCATCTTTACTGTCATTGCACCAGTTTTCCATCTGAATTGTTCGAGACTGTTCTGTACATTGTGCTTGTACCTATACCTGTCTTCCCTTCCCTCAAGGTCAATCAAGCACTGCACTCGTGTGTCATTAGGCCTCCAAGTTTTTTGCAGCCACGTCAACTCCCAGTTGTTTGTCAACTTCCTCCAGAAGTTTTGCCAGATCCTCTTCGTCTCGATGGGTCGGCCAATACCTTCTTTCCCTGTTTTCCCTCAGCATCCACAAGAGTCACAAGACGCATCGTTGCAGCTGTTGCGCCGTATCTCTGGCAGCCTCTTGTTCCGGATCTCCTGGACTCGCGGGTTCGGACTCATTGAGTCTTGCCAACCTTTAGAGGGGGCACTCTTTTCTTTCCAAACTTCGTTTCTTGCCTCACTCTCGTTCTCTCCCTGTCTCAATATACTTCTTTGCCCCTGCAGTCCCATACTCCCCTTGCAGTCCCCCTAGGCCCCGGAATCCCCTTGCAATGCCTCTACAGTCTCCTTCTTCTAATCCCTGCGACCCCAAAACTGCCTAGAATCCCTATGATCCGTTTCAAGCATCTCCCCAGAACCCTGGAGCTCTACTACCTTAAAAGTCCCTAGCAGTGCCTTTGGGCCTGCCTTCGTCATTCTTGGGCATGCTGAACCTCGGCAGGCTGGAAGTACAATGTTTGAGGTTCTAGGTTTTGTAGGGGCTTAGACTGCTTCATGAGGAAGAAATTTCTTGCAAATCTTGTCAGACAGTTGCTCTTGACCCCTTTCACTGGAAGCTGCTATGCGACATAGTGGTTTTCATTTTGCTTTCCGCTAGGAGAAGTGTGAAGATCCGAGGCCTCACGATCTCCCCGCACTCTTCGAAGTCCTTCTTCACCTGCTCTTCGCCTCACAACTTGAAGGATTTTGCATGACATGCAGCTTCTCAACACAAGGGCTGTTTGGGATCTTTGCGACGCTCCCGCACTAGGTGGCTGACTGGTGGAGAAAGGCAAGCCGCCAACAAAGACCTCGAGGGACTCCTCCCAAGTTCTCGCAAAACGAATTGCGGAATGACAGGTGGATTTCTCCATATGGGGTCTCTTATCCTACATCTCCTATATTGATGACAATGTTACACCCCATCAAGATCCCAAAACACATCCAACATCCCCGCAGCGCGCACGTCCTTGTCATTATCGCCTGGCCAGCTTGGGCAACAAAGAGGACCCAGCAATAATATGTGAGAGACTGTTCCCTAGAAGTCAGCATGCCTGGCGCTTTTGCCTGAATCAGACAACCCAATCCCTGGGCGAGTGATTCCAAGAGGAGAGGGTTTAGCATGTGTTGAAGATTACAGTACCATGTGCAACCTCTATTCCACGCTCGATGCGCCGAAGCGTCGCGTGGCGTCCAAGGTTCCCCTACCCCGGCATGCGTACTCTTGTTGCACACATGAGAGCCGGACTAAATCTCTTGCATAGCGCACCGACCATGGGAAAAAGGGTTGGCCCCTATCGGTTATGGGAGTTCTAGGGGGTATCGGCGGAGGGCTAACCCCTATAGGTTTTCGCTGAAAACGTACCATTTTGAATCTCGTGACCAGCCTAGACATGTTGCCTCTTCCATAGATTTAGTCCAACACTCACATCAGGCTAATGCCAGAAAACCTTTGCTTCTGCACGGGGCTAGTCCATTAAACAGCTTGCGCAGAAATGCAGTTGGCAAATTGCCCGCCTTCTAGCTTGATTCTCTTTGCCTGCATCACAGAAAATTTCAAGGCCAGAGGGGAAACCGTCACACACTAGTAGCATTTGAGGGGCTCTCGTCGTCAGGGGTATCGTTTTGATATCCCTATCACCACTCTTCAGAAATACCAAAGCTGAGTCGCACCTTCGGAGGGGGTGCTTCCTCCTCTTCCTCCTCCTCATCCTCGTCATCGTCCTCATCATCTGCTGCGGCCTTTGCCTTGGCCTTCGCTTTGGCCTTTGCTTTGGGGGCCTTGGGAAGTTCAAGAAAAGGGTCGAGCTGAAAAAACCCTCTGGCTCGTCTACAGCGTTACATCACGCAAATGCATAGGGACACCGCTCATGTGACATGCGGGGGTATGGCTGGTAGACTTTCCTGCACGAGTAGATGCGCACTAAGCTAGGGGCGGGCTCGTCATCGTCATCGTCGTCATCATCATCATCGTCTGCTGCGGCCTTTGCTTTGGCCTTGGCCTTGGCTTTTGCCTTGGGGGCCTGTGCAGGCGGAGCAGCAAATTTCTGAGAAGAACAAGTCGCAATGAATCATGTCCCGGCCGGCTCGTCATCGCTGTCGTCATCATCATCGTCATCATCGACAGCCGCCTTCGCTTTGGCCTTGACTTTGGCCTTTGCTTTTGCTTTCGGAGCCTGAGCAAAATGTCAGATTCAGTCTGTGAGTGCATCTGCAACTGACCAAGGCAAGCACGGGCTCGTCATCGCTGTCGTCATCGTCATCATCTGCAGCGGCCTTCGCTTTAGCCTTGGCCTTTGCTTTCGCTTTGGGTGCCTGTTGGCTGGCAATGGGGTAGCTGTGCAACTTTACAGAGCAACGGTTTCTCAGAACCTGGCCGGCTCATCGTCATCATCATCGTCGTCATCATCATCCTCCACCTTTGCCTTTGCTTTTGCCTTAGGTTTGGCCTTGGCCTTTGGGGCCT
>CAJNIZ010043878.1:6136-45984 GCA_905231905.1 Symbiodinium pilosum
GGGGGGGAGTATAGAGGGAGGTAATAGGGGAACCCGTGATTAAACATTAAACGCTTCTTGCATTTGGTTTTCTGAAAACCCGTCTGCACCGACCGCTTCTAACAATTTGTATGGAAAGGAAAATGTAAAATGGAATCGAAATTTGGGATAATATAGAGTTGATGTAGGGGCTTACAGGGAATAGGTACCGAAGCATATTTACAGAAATGCTGTTCCAGGTAGCCTCAACTAGACTTCAGAAGGATATTGGTAATCAGTTGAGCCCCTGCATTAAACCCCTAAACCCTTAACCTAAAACCGTAAATCCCTAATCCCTAAGCCATTAAGCCGTAACCGTCGGCGAGGAGAAGACGCTCCGAACGCAGGGGCTCTGTTCCAGCTCGGGGCCCGGCGAGGATTTTTTCTGGGGTGCTGTTAAGGAACATAAATGGGGGTTTCCCAAAATTAGGGGTACCATTTTGGGGGTCCCAATAATAAGGATTATAGTATTTGGGGGGTCCCCATATTTTGGGAAACTACCAAAGGAGCTGTAGTTTCAGCCTCCTTGAAGGAGGCTACGTAGGAAATGATTTAGGGTTTAATTAGGTTTTAGGGTGCTAACAAAACCCGATTGTTTACTATATACCCAAATTAGGGTAACTTAGCTTGATTTCTTTAACAGCAAGCCAGTTTTGGGGATGATCCTGTTCTTGGGTCAATAGACACCAAATAAGGGAGTCATTGTGAGCTACTATCATGCTTAGGGTTGCCAAGGGACCATTAAAGGTGGCCATAGGAGTCCCTTCCATAGTTGAGTGTAATGCCTAATATATTCCATAGTAGTAATACATGTCCAGTAATTCTAGTCTGAGAAATATTGACTGTAGCACGTGCAGGCACTATGTAGACTCCCAGTTTCCATTTGATCTTCCATCTGCTTTTCCGTTTCATTCTCCAGTATTCCTTTAATCCCTCGACCATATCTATGTATATCTATGTAGAGAGAGAGAGAGAGAGAGAGAGAGAGAGAGAGAAAAAAAAAATAACCCTATATAGCCATATCTGATTTTGGGATCTGAAAGCTGATGGTAGATGCGTTTCAAAAAAATGGATTTGCCAGTAAGCCATTTTAATGTAGCTGCTTAAAGATTACCACTTAAGGGGAATTCATAGGGGCCTATACAGGGACAGACAGGAGTTACATTGTTGTAGGGTTTAGGGTTTTCATGGGAGTTATATCGGGTTATATGGGGTTGAGGGTCCAGGAATATCCCCATGGACAAGTCCTTATCTAATTATGGTCTAGGGTACCTCAAATAGACCTGGAAAAATGTAGTGTTTAATGACTTAGTAAGCTATATTGTATTTTTTTGGTGCGTCGTAAGTTGTTCACCAAACTAGATGAGACTAAGGGAAACCTTACAGGTGAGCTATATACATCGTCAAAAAAAAAGGTCCGTTTTGGGGTCCTTATTACACAATATGGCTTGTCATATTCAGGACACGGAAGGACAGAGAATGCCACGTTCCCGCAGTTTTCCACGAATATTGAAATCCTAAGTATCGCAAGGCTTCGTCCAGCATACCCGCGTTTATAGTCCGCTCCAGGGTAGATTAATTTGTATTATTACTCTTTTATTTATTACTTTTCATAGATAGGAAAAGCGGATGCAAGGAGTTTGTTGTGGGCTTGCAGTTATTGAGTTTTATGTACTTCTGGTGGGCATTTTTCTGTTTACTAGTAGTCTTCCTATCTGTCTGCGGGTATTCATGAACATAGGGTCTCTTTCTTGGTCATACGCGGAGGAAGAAGGTGCGTCTCTAAGAGCTTTAGGATTCGCAAAAATATCGAGAAACCTTACACTCAGACCAGTCAAAGTCCATTTTAGTTTCAGCACCTTAAAGGAATTCTGTTCGGACACTGGCCAACTTTCCAGGGCCGTCCTGTCTTGGCATTCATGGGTTGAGAAGTTGCACAGAGTTGCCAAGCATCTACCTTGGCAAGCCTAAATGTTTAGGGTTGAGGATTTCGAATTAACGTTGCCCACAGTGGGATGGCCTCTATGGGGTGATAGTCAGTGGCAGCAATGTTTCTGTCGGCTATATGATTGCAGAGGAACACCAGTTCAAGTGGAGCAATGTAAAGTGAATTCTGCCTTTCTTCCCCTCTAGAGCTAGTAGCCAGAGGAGGATCAGAAGCAGAAGTAGCAGTATGGCTGCTCTAACAGCGGCAGCCAACACTAGTAATACTCACAGTCCAGCAGTTCTCCCCTTCGACCTGACGAGCATCATGTTAAAGCCTGCAGAGCAGGGCGGGTAGTCTTTCCGCTGAGTCAGCAGGCTTCAAGTGTACCATGTATTCCGCTGCGGGGGGCTGAGGGGGGCGTAGTAGTCCCCCTAAACGTTAAATCCCCAAACATGAAAAGCAGCATACTACTACGCTTTGCTTCCAGGATCCAGCACATCAATTGCGAACCAAGGCTTAGGCGGGTGCTGCAAAGGACTGTTACCCTTGCGTCAGTATTCCTGTGCATGAAATCTCCTAAAGCCAAATGGAAAGAAAAGTAGGGACAACAGATAACCCGAAACCCAACACCCTAACCCTAGACCCCTAAACCCGGTTTTCTAAAAACATCTGAAGCCGCCAGCATGAACCAGGCTTCTACTGCTGACGATTTACTTTGCCTCCTGTCAACCCAGGCAACGACCTCATGGGCATTACTCCTGGCAGCATGCCCCATGGGCATGCATTAGTCAGCGTCTTGCAGTCAAGGGTTTCAGGGCTTGGGTTTCAGGGTTTCAGGGCTTGGGGTTTAGGGTTTCAGGGTTTCAGGGCTTGGGTTTGGTGTCTTGCTTGGGCCTTTGGATTTGCGGGGGAGTTGATGAATGGCGCTTTTCTGGGCAAATCGATCATCCCTTTCGAGTCTTCGTATTCAAGTTCTGGCTCTTCAAGGTTTGACAGGCGTTCTGGTTGTTAGTAGGGGATCAGGGATATCATCCCTACATGAGCCATTCGCCAGTAAGCAGGAGGCAGCAGAAGTCCAACTTCATCATCTGGCCAATAGCTTGGTCTGGCAGAGCCTGTAAGGATTTAGGGCCAGGGTTTTAGGGATCTAAGACTATAGAACCTTAAAGTTCCAGTTTTTTCACGTGAGGACATTATTTTTCGATAGTGGCACTGCAAGCTCATTCCCGGTTTATCCAAAAAATATTCCTTCCCCGCCCTGCAACACGAAGCAGTATATAAGCTCTGTAAGAAATTCATGCTCCTCGTTGGGTTGTCAGCAAAATTGCAGTGCCTGTTGCTTTGGGAATACGATGTGAGATAGTGTGTCCATCCTGTTTTTGGGAGTACGTATGTAAGATTATTTGGGAATACTGCCCTAAACCCTGAATGATTCCGTTTTGGCAAGCTTGAATTTGAAGCTGGCATAGGCCCGAGACGGCATATCCCCGAATCGCGATTCCTCGTTGAGGATTCGCAAGATTCCGTGTTTATGCTTTATGGGTGTAGCCATGCTGCCATGCGTGTGAGGCGCTTCCCATCCGATCATGGTACTTTTGGGTGGTGGTATTTTTGATGGGAGGGGGGAGGGTGTTAGTCGGACGGGTTCTTGGGGGAGGGGATCCGAAACCAGTCCAATCCTGTACGACTTCTTATTCGAGGGCAGTTCCAAACCAGAGAGAATGGAGATGTCCCTTCCTTACGTAAGCAGCAGTTGCAGCTGCAGCGGCAGGAGGAAGTCGGGAAGGGGCTACAGGGTCAAGGAGACCTAACCATGTTTGCAATAATAGTAGAAATAGTAGGTCCAGCAGGGTAATCCTTAATTCGTTACACCTCGCATAGAAAAAGCTCTATTCTTTTGCTACACTGGATGTTTCCTTCGACATAATTTCCTATTTCTGTTTGTCTATACTGCTAAGAAACAGCTGAGAGTATAACTCCTACCAGGGTCCCAGGGCACTGCAGGGTGCCCGCCTCCTGCCAGAACCTACCAACTTGGAGAAAACGGAGAATTTTAGAAACGCAGCGAGAGGTCTACCCGTCTTGCCACTTTCTGATATCAACAGGAGACCACGTAAAGTCCAATGTCGCTTCTGATGACTTCCCTTGTGAGCTAGCTACATGTCTGAGTGGTGACAGCTTTTCCTCGGGGCTTCTTTAGAGGATAGCGTTACAAGTTGTTGCTATCATTATGACCCTTTCAATTATTCTTATTATTACTACTCTTATTGTCACGGCTATCATTGTTCTTCTCCCGAAGAGTCAGCCTCGCTGCCAGTGTGCTGGAGAATGAGAGCTTCATGCATATGGCCTTGCCGGCAAGTTGAGGGTTTAGGGTTTCGGGGATTTGTTTGCCAGACGAGATTTGGGCTCTGCCTCAGTAGAGGCTTTTGCGTACCCTAACATGTATAAAAGGAGGATTTTAGGTACACCAACCCATGTAGTTCAGACCCTAATTATAACCGTCATATGACTACACCAAGGTCTCAGTTTTAGGGGTTGGAGTTGCAGAAGCCATCTTGAGTTCAGGGGATCCAGGCCATGAGGCCACAAGACAGTTTAGGGTTTGAAGTTTAAGGGTTTAGGGTTTGGGGTTTAGGGTTTAGGATTTAAGGGTTTAGGGTTTAAGGGTTTTGGGTTTAGGTTTAAGGGTTTAAGGGTTTAGGGTAGTACCTAAAGCAAGGAGTGATGCAGGGTTACTGCTTGTTTACGTCAAGACAAATGGGTTTTCCTGCCATTGGGGTTACTTTTCTGCGAGTCCCCAAAATCAGGATCATAGGTCCTATTTCGGGGTCTATATTAGGGTACCCCTATTTCTGGAAACTACCGAATCTATCATCAAAGAAGACTGCTTATTGGGGCGGTTCAAGTTGTATGTGCAATGGCGACGGCCAAGAATCACATCCTACGCATGTATACCCGCACCCGTAGGGGGCATCATGCATCCTCGAGCCCTCGGCAGTCTTGAGTCCGTAGCGTTGCCCTCACCATGTGTCAACTTGCAACAGTTCTCACCTTTGAGCGTGACACCCATCTGGAAGAGTCTATCAATCCTGGAAACTTCATGGAACCACAAAGTCTCGAAAGCTAGCCCCCCACTCCACATTTTCAGTTCCCTATACTCAGAAACAAAGCCGGAACAGGACCGTGACCCTAGCATTTGCAGCGCTGTTGAATGTTATGGTAATTGCACAGGGCTTATACAGGTATTCGTATTCTGTAGGTACTATATAGGCATTGGGCCATATGCGGATTATGTGGGGTTTGTAAAGGGAGTAGATAGGAGTTATGTAGGTGTTGTACAAGGATTATAGGATTCAGGGGCTGGCGCCAGGGGCAGGCAATGCTAGAGGGCAAATCGCGTGCAAGTTTAGCTCGTCGGGATCGAGTCGTGTCGGCGCATCCCACCAGAGTGCGTGGTTGAGAGCGCACGCGCAGACTAGAAGCCCAAAACAAAGAAATTGATTTTCAAAATCCATGAAAATCTACACTTTTCTCAGCTCTGGCCCTAGACGGGTCTTGGGGTTAGTTTTCAATTCGGTCCGTGCTCTTGATGTTCCCGAATGCTCTGCAGACGGGTTCCCGTTTTAAAGGTTTGGGTCCAAGGGTCCAGCGGGTGATCAAACCTCGTTGCTTTGGTGTCCGCAAGCCTTCGCAAGCGTCCGCGGGTGTCGGAGGAGTGTCGCTTTGCGATCCCCGTAATTGTCGTCACCTTTGGACCCTCGACTGTCATAAGTGCCAACAGTCACAGCCATGGGACGTGTCGGGGTCGGGGTCACCATGCTTGTAATTGCCGTCGCTGTTGGAGCTTCGTCTTCTTGTCGTGTGTCAAAAGTGCCAGCAGTCACAGCGATGCGGCATGTTGGTGGGGCAAAACCTAGAGTCCAAGGTTGTAAAAGGTTTCCTCAGCATGTTTCAGTGATTGCCATCGAACTCGCAACCTGGGAATATGAAGTCTGAACTGTAGGTTGCAACCCAAACATGGGGCCATGCGATCACGTCATTATGTGTATCCGAAAAGCAACGCACATCCAGCGCAGTCTCCGGACAGACTGCCAATCGTTTGGGGTTTAGGGCTTAGATCTTACGGTCTAGGGGGTTGCTGTGAGCCCATTTTAGACCATTTCAGCCATCAACATGATATCTCCGCGCAGGGAGCTTAAAAGAAGCATACCCTACCTCATATGAGGGATCTTCGTATGACTTAGAAAGGGTATTATATTCCTTGATTAGGCTGTTTTGGGCTCTTTGGCTCTGTCCCCAAGGATTTAGGGCTTCAGGGCCCCTAAACCCTAAACCCTGAACCCCAAACCCTAACCCTCTCCAAGGATTTAGGATTTTAGGGCCTGTGTTCATCTGGAGCAAGCCCGACATGGCAGGTGCTTCGCAATGAGCGGGCCATTGGAGATGCAGTGGCATGTGCTCTGCCTAGTTGGGTGTTTCCCCTGATATGGGGGGATTCCCAAAGTTAGGGGTACCTTTCTGGTGGTCTCCTTCATAAGGATTCTAGTATTTTTGGTTCTATATTGGGTGCCCCTATTTAGGGAAGCTACCATATAACAGCCATGTATTGGTGTTCAAAAAATCCATGGGATACCTTTTTTGAAGGTACAATGTTACAGCAATTACAACGTTGGCGGAGATCAGGGATGTCCCTGGCTCAAAGTGCCTTTGGACACATCACTGCCCAGTAGAACGCCAGTAACTCCATGCGTTACCTTTGCAGGCAATCGTTGAAGGTGATGTTATGTCGTAGTGGACCGTTTGAAATGACGTTGCTAGATTGCGGTTCAGAAGCCTGACGAAGTTAACAGACATGCAAATCCAGTGACGTCGTGTCGCGGTTATGGTAACTTGAATCTAGTTCCTTGACAGCAATTCGAGAACAAGTGAGTGAGGCTTCCCTGAAAAAAGCACACAATCACAATCGTTTCCGCTCTGCTTTCTTTAAATTCTCGTTTGATTTGTCAGCAGGCTATAAATTCGGAGAGAGATATAGGGGCGTTTGACCTGAATCATCGCCAGGTGACTTATTACAGCAACAGAGATACCGCCACAACAGACTATGGCAACCGCCTTTATCACTGGAGGTTACAGGATTGGGAATTCTTGGCCATGAGTTTGAAGTAGAAGCAACAACCTGACATTCTAACCCTTCGATATATGATTGTTAAGGTTAAGGATTTGGGGTTGTTGACTTCGATTGTCAGTCTTCTGTCTACAAGCTGACCACAGCGCTAATTATGAATGCTCGCGTTGCGAAGCATGTTTGTTATGGCCGTAGCTTACATCCATACTGTTAATGTAGAAGTCTGAAAAAGCGGAAATATCCTACCTTTATAAACATTATGAGACATAGTCCCCTTCAAGGAGATAGAATATGGCTTTGGGTATATATTATAATAAGATCCCCATATACCCCATATTCTATCTACTTAAGAGGGACTGTAACCCCTAAACCCTAAACCCCATGTTCGATCTACTTAAGGGCGAAATATGATTGTAGCATGGTGCACCTCGAACCTCTTTTCGGGATTCTACTAGGGGTAATGGAAAAGAAAATGGAAGCTACTATAGTATATTGGGGTACTATTGGGATAATGGAAAAGAAAATGGAAGCTACAGGGATTATAGGGATTATATTAAGGTTATATTGGGGTTATATTGAGATAATGCAAATGAAAGTGGAAGCTACTAAAATGGGTTCGGACATTCTACTGGACTCGGATAGGGCCAGGTACAGCCTTGCGGACTCAGCATTCGGCTAAACCCTCAACTGCAAAAGCTTTGCCCTCAACCCCCAGACCCCAAAGCCACAAAACCATAAGACCTTGGATAGGTATGCTTTGCACTTTTTTGGCTCCCGTCTCCCTGCCATAAAAAACACAGTGTGAAGACTTTTTGGCTTAGGGAACTCAGCAACTGGGTTCTAAGACCTTCAACCCTAAGATCGAAACCCGAAGAAACCCTAAACCTAAGCCCTAAACAACCCAAACTTTAGGCCCCAAAACCCAAACCCTGAACCCGACCAAAACTCCTACAGCCCAAGCCCCTAAAACCAAAACGACCTTCCTTGTGAATCCTCGCGTTTCCAGGCTCGCCGCGATCTGCGAGGTCAACAGGCCCTGGTGCGCCGGCGCTGACCCCAGCAAGTGTAGGGGCTACAAAGGGTTTTCACAGGGTTATATTATGGGTTATGTAGGGTTATGGAATTAGGGCCTTAGGTCTTTTAGGGATTTTGGGACTGTGGGTTAAGGGTTATGTTTAATAAAGGCAGGAGAATGACAAGGAAAAGATACTGCTAGATGGAATGGACGTTGGGCTTCTGAAGGGGTTGCCAGGGAACCAGGGAGCCCAAGTTCAGGCCCTAAACCTCTAAAACCCTTAGAACCCTAAACCCTAAACGCCTAAAACCCTAGAACCCTTAACCCCTAAACGCTAAAGCCTTCGGTAGAAGGCTGAGGTTCGGGGTTATCAGTGGGCTATACGTATGGTAGCCATAATGCTAATACAATGTTCTAAGTCTGGATGCACCGCGAAGTACGTAGAGTTTTGATGGGTTGGGGTTGGGGTCCATAATGGAAGCATGAAAATTACAAGGTTCTCTTTCCCATGATTTTTACATAATTCTAGTGTAATATACCATCCATGTATCTAAGCTTGTACATTGAGTCCTGCAAGATTTTTAGGCCGTGGGCAAGCGTACTTGCACCAAACCAACCCTGAGTACGGTTGTACGCCAAACCCTAAACCACCCTAAGCCGCATTCTTTGAGAAAGTGGCATAGTTTAGGAGGACCCCCCACCCTGTAATAGTGGTATAGTAGGAATATAAGAGGACCCTAATATGATCCCTATTATCCCCTATAGTCACTATTACTGGGTGGGGGGTCCACGTAAGGCATAGTTGGAAAGGTCCTAACCATGCGCCGCTGATAGGGGCCTCCACTCCTGGGTGCTAGCTTTGGGCCCTCACTTGGGTTTAGGGTTTAGGGGTTTAGGGTTTAAGGGTTTAGGGTTTAGGGGTTTAGGGTTTAAAAGAGCCCATGCCTGGGGCCCGTAGTGCCAGCCTTGGACAGTTTGCAGCCAATCAAAAAACTCTTCTAGATTCACTGACTGCTGTTTAGTAGGAGATAAGAAACATGATCCTTTTCTAATCCCTATTTAATCTGTTCCCTTATTCCCTGCTAACCCTTATCCGAACCCTACACTCTATACATATTTATATATATATATGTACATGTATTTACTTCTACCCTACTGAGCACCGGTAAGTTTAGTGTAGTTGGGCCTCATCCCATTACAGTAGACCTTATGCCTTACAAACCTAGCAATGTGGGTAGTTCCCAAAAATAGGGGTCCCATTTTGGCACACCCAAATTTTAGGTGCCGTAATATAATCTTTAACCAAATGGGGCCAATAATTTTCAGAATAGCCCATATGCATCGAGGGTTTGAGGTTTAGTCGTGAGTAAGCGCAGTTGCTAGATAATGCACAAGAAAGAACAGCACAGTTGGTCCAGCACGCAAAAAAGGAGTGCCGGTGTGCAGGAGGACGCCCTTTTCGCGGTGTAGGTGTTTGGGTTTACGCGCTGGTTTCTTGCAGGTCCTGGGTCTTTCTGGGATACACGGGGATTTCCCAAAATTAGGGGTGCCATTTTGAGAGTCTCCATGATAAGGATCCTTATATTGGGGGTCTATATTGAGGTTCCCATTTGAGGAAATACCACACTATCATGCCATGCCTCCACATTGGACTCCAACTCAGAAACTTCCCATGTAGTTAGACATGTGTTAGACATGTGAGTAGCACTTGCGAGCTTTGGAAGCCCAACCCCAAGTCCTCAACCTTCAACTGTAAGGGTCTAGGCTTAGGGGCTTAGGGATAGCGTTTACTAGGGTTTAGGGGTTTGGGTCAGGGTTTAGGGTTGATCTGTGAGCAGGGACTATTCTTTTACCCCTCCTAGTTAGTAAGCATTATTTCTTAGTTACGGCTGATTAGCTACCAGTTACAAATCATTGTACATATGCAAGTCTGAACTTCAAATGTCAAGCCCTAAACCCTAAAACCCTAAACCCCTAGAACCCCTAGAACCCTAAAAACTAAAAACCCTAAAACACTTAAAACCCTTAAAACCCTAAAACCTTTAAAACCCAAAAGACCCTAAAACCCTAAAACCCTAAAAACCCTCAAAGCCCTAAACCCCAAAACCCTAAACCCTAAAACCCTAAACGCTACAGCCCAGGTGGACTCTCCGGGGATGAGCCTCCATACAGGCTGGGCTTCTTTCATACCAACCCTACGGTTTAGGGTTTAGGGTTTAGGGATTGGGGATTAAGGTTTAGGGATTAGAGATTAGGGTTTAGGGATTAGGGATTCAGGTTTAGGGATTATGGTTTAGGGCTTAGGGATTAGGGATTAAGGTTTAGGGATTAGGGTTTACGGTTTAGGGATTAAGGTTTACGTAGGGTTTTAGGGTTTAGGAATGTGGGTTTAGGGTCTAGGGTGTGGCTTTTTAGGTTTTTTCGGGATTACGTAGGGATGGTTTCATGATCTTACCCCAATAATCGAGAATTCAAATGGACAAGAAAATGGCACCTTCACATGGAAGCTTGGTTAAGGTTTTAGGGGAGCTTCTGAAGAATAGGGTTTAGTAACATTTAGGGTAGGGATACATAAGGACTGCGGGTGGATTATGGGAGTCCTTATAGAGAATGTAGGGATGATGTGGAGACACTCCCATTCATGGGCGGTTTTGGGTTTAGGTCCTACATATACAACAGTAGCACAGTTCGGGCAGGATTTTGTCCATCCACCGTACCAGACCTATATGAGGTATGACTTTATTATGGGCTTTTGATGAGTATATATAGGCCTTCTTAGCAATATTGGTGGGTGTTTGTCTGTGGGGATGTGTTCTCAAAACATGGGGCTTTGGGGTTCCTACTTGGAGGGTCAGGGGGACTTAGCAAGTAGGTTCATAACGGGGTTAACGGGGATTACTATATAGCTTACAGGTGTTATAAGTATACTTGATACGTTCCCCTGACCCTCCGGGTAGAAGGCATCAGGGGATGGCATTTCACAGAGCATTAGATGGCTACGCCCGGTTTACAAGATCCCTGAGAGAGAGTCTTTCTAGGAGCATATCCCATATAATCCCAATCGGGTTTAACGATGGAGAATCTGCTGAACAATAAAATGGAACATGAACTGGAGACTAGGGCTATATGAGCTATAGTCTGCACTCCTAGTAGTCCCCCGTACTATCCCTTGTATAATTCCTTTTAAAGATTTTAGATTACAGCTTGTATCGGGCCTCTAGACCCTAAACTCTATGGGGTTCTATAGGTTTGGGTTTTCTTCTTTTGCTGCAGGGTTTGCGATTTAGGGCTGGCGTATGGATCCCCTTCTCCAAGCTAACATGGATTCCCAAAAGTCGGACTTCAACCCCTTAGCTTGTAGTGCAGACAACTAACTAGGTCTTAGGCCTTAAACCCTAAGACCTAAAGCCTCAAGCCCCAAACCCTAAACTCTAAAATCTAAAGCCTCAAGCCCTCAAACCTAAACACTAAACTATTGCAGTTTTCTTTGAGCTGCAGATGGAACACAGACAAGAACTGGTCAAGATGGTGAAGTCCTCCTGATGGCGGCAGAGGAGATCAGTCCAGGTCCAGTGTTCCAACGAAGGTTCTTCTGACATTTGGAGCAACTTCGAGGCGACAAGACCCGGCAGCTACCACTATACGATCATGTGCATGCAGTTTTTCGCTCTCTTGAACGGTGCTCGGACCATACGCGGTCTGGAAGATCGGATTTCTTGTCTCTACAAGGTTTACAACACTGAAGAAGTGATCTTCTTGTGACATTGCATTTTGCTTGCTACAAGGACTTGCCTCACTGGAAGTCACGAAAGTGAGATGTACTTCACTAGCTACTGTGCTCGCAGGAAGTACACTACGCTAAATAATCCCTATACAAACCCCAAATAGGTCCCTGTACATACCCAAACCCGCAGATTCGGTTTTAGTTTGGGGGAGAGTATGGTTCCCCATCCTCAGAGCCCTGCGAATAGCCAGGTCAGCAGAGGGGTCGCTGGGTATAGCTTATTGGTGGTTAGTATGGAATATGGGTATATATATATATACATATATGGTGTCGTGTCTCATGTCGACAGCCCCCCCCCCACCCCCCCTCAGGGTATGATCCCCTGACCGCCAGCCCCGAACTCTCAAAAATATGATTAGTCACAGGGATGGTGCGTGTCCAGGTCGCGATCCTCGTAACTGCCCTCGCTTTTGAGGCCTCAGAGGTGCTATTTTTGTAGCTGTCGTCGCTTCTTGATGCCAAAGATCTTAAAATTGCCAGCAGTCACGAGGATCGCGGGCTTCCTGGTCACAATCATCGTAACTGCCACCCTTTTGCTTGCGCAGATGTCAAATGATCCGACAGTCAGCGGGATGGTGGGCGTCCTAATCACAATCCTCGTAACCGTCACCTTTTTTTTTGATATCACAAATCTCGAAAGTGCCAACGCTCACAAAGATAGTGGGTGTCCTAATCCCGATCCGCGACTTGTCATTGTGTTTGATGTTGCAGATCCCCAAAATGCAACAATCACATGTCCCCCCACCACCCACACCACACGGGCGAGGGGAAAGAATTGAATGTCTTGACACGAATGATGACATTTATTGGAGGAAGACAGCCCCCCACACTTCAGGGAGAGGGAGGAGGTCTGAATGTTTTCAGCAAAACACGCTGCTGACAGTTTTGGGGGAAAGCACACCCACCACACCACGGGGGCGGAGGAAGTATCAGAACTAGTTGACAGTTATGGAAGAAAGCAAACCCACCAAATCACAGGCGAGGAGGAGGATCTGCTTGACGTCTCCAACAAGCAGGTCTTCATGCCTCAAAGTGACAGTCATTTGCCAGAATGCTGGCAATTGTGGGACCTTGTACCAATACCATACAGGAGTTCCAAAGAAGCACATGGGCAAGCATCTCCGTGTAACGGAAAGCATGGAAAACTTTTCTAGGAAGGGCAAAAAAAACCGCCAGACCTTTGTGTCATTTGTGATTCAAGGTCTAAGGCTCGAACACGTCGCAGGTTCATGACGCCTTGTACTTAGCATGG
Source organism: Symbiodinium pilosum (assembly GCA_905231905.1). NCBI lineage: Eukaryota > Dinophyceae > Suessiales > Symbiodiniaceae > Symbiodinium > Symbiodinium pilosum. Next base: position 19,261 of record CAJNIZ010043878.1, read on the forward strand.
ATTAAGAATGGGAGGATGGGTTGAGGGCTTCGCCGATGTGATCTTATTCCTTGGGCCTCAGTGCTCGCTGCACGCATCAGTTGCAACTCTACTGCTGCGTCGTGAGGTGCCCCAGCTGGGAGCCCAGTGGCGCCAGGACCTGTGCTGGGAGCTTGGCATACAGATGAGCTGCGCGAGCAATGGATATGGCTCGCATGTTTCATCTTGCTGCGGCCTCGCATCTTCCAAAACCTTCTGGTTGGAAGTGTCTGGGCTTCCAATATTTCTCTAGCATCGTATTCTTCGAGATCTGAAAAATCTAGCACTGATAAAGTTGAACTTAATGGCGTGGGGGAGGGTATGTAAATACCATTATACTGACTTCTACGGGGATCCACTTCCCCACCCTCCCTGAAGCAACGGCGCCAGGTAGGGGCTGAGGTGTATGGGCGTTGAGCACTTCCCATTCAGCTTATCCAGGCTTGGGCTCCGAGTAGGATTGCAAGACTCTAAGTGAGTTCTGAAAGGCATGATTGATTAAGGGAATTGCCGTAGGGTGCATAGCTACACACACCCGCAGGGGCTCTAAGTCTGAGTGCATTGTCCTCGGACCGCAGGGACGGAGCGACCGTCCTTATATCCTTTAAATAGGAGTAGATGGTATATGGAGGGTAGATGGAGAGGGCCTAGGTACCAGGTAGTCAGAAACCCATTTCTTTTACAAGGATGAAATTCCAGCGTGGGACACTCACTGTGTCACTAGGGTTGGCAGAGCATATTGCTAGTAGAGTGCCGAAGTGTTGCATGTGCGGATTGGACAGAATCATCTAACCTGAATGTGGCCATGTGTGCTGAATTTTATCTTACAAACATGACGTAAAGCACCTAGCCCGAGAGATTTTTTATGTTTGCGGCCAGGTACACCCAGCGACCCCTTCAAACTTGTAGGTCAGTGAGGGATACCATCATGAAGGCGTCTACTTGACACAGACACCAGGTTGCCCATGTTGATGGTAATCGTGGTCACCTGGTGGTGATTGCTTATGTGATAGCACTACCATGCGCATCCTCAACTAGGTAGCCCTGCAAGAGCCGCGATGATCTTGCGCATTCACTGCCAAGTCCACAGCAAGCTAGAAGCTGACCACTCCTCCACATAGGGTTATATTGGAGGTATATTAGGGTTATATTGGAGTTATATAGGGGTTCTATTAGGGTTCTATTGGGGTTATATTGGGGTTATATTTCCCCGCTTCATCATGAGCATATTTGTGTAAGAAAGCGGCACACGAGGCTCTGCGGTTCTTAGCGTGCAGCTGTTTCACCCGCGTTTCCACCCTGACAAATTTCTGTCTCACGAGACCTTGGAAGTGCTTCAAAAGGTCGAAGAATTTCAGGCTAACGAGCAAAACTCTCAACCCTACTGTAGAGTTTTGGCAAAAGGCCCTGACTTGGAGATCGAAGTTACCGTCATGAAGCGCTTAGGACTACAGGGTTCGTTCCTTCAGAGTTTCGACCACAAAGCGTTACTCACCTGCGACGACCCGTGAACCCCACCTGGGAGTTTCTCAACATAAGGTAGAATTTTGGGCTTAGGGTCAAGGGTTGGAACTTTCGGGATGTCCAATGCGGATTCACGAGGAGCGGGGGCGGGGGGCGGGACTGGCCTGCACTGCACCATATATATATATACGTATAGACATAGGTTAAAGGGTTTAGGGTTAGTAGGAAATAAGGAAATGTTGAGACAGGGCTTAGGTCTACAAGGCATCAGAGAATAAAATCCCTAATCCCTCCGCAATGTTATATAATCTGTTCAGTTTTTCCCTACCAACCCCCAGTAAGATAGCGATTCAGAAGGCGTGGGCCAAACGTGAACAAGGCGCAATGTTCACGCCCAAACAAGAAGCTGGCAACAATCGGAACAAAGCGGGGATAGATCTTCGCGAGGAATAGCTTAAGCCCTAGACCCTAAACTGCGTATATGAAGCGTCTAGCTTTGGAAGCTCGCCACCAGCCAGAAACCATATCCCAAGATCTTCAGACCCCCAAACTCCAATCTGCTGCTATCTGCCAACACCCCCCCAGCTTGTAAATCGAGTCCCCAAAAATTGTAACACTCACTGCTCTATGGACTCTAGGAAGCCCTCGGTCCTAATTTACATTTGAAGACGCCTAAAATCCCAAACCTCAAGCATTAGTGCGACTCTCTGTATACCCATTTTCCATGTCATTGGCCATTATCTTGTCCATGGTGTTGCATTCTTCTGTTTACTAAGGCCACTAAAAATGTCATTACAATTACGTGGATTTTTCGGGAGAAGGTTGCCAAAATCACTACATGCCCTATCGTCCTATAGATCCCTGTGTAACACCCAGCTTCCATTGGATTGTTCAGGCCTTTTTCCATATGAATCTCGAGTATAAGGGCTGGGGGCCGCAAATCCTCTTACAGCCTAATAGGATCCCTTGTAACCCTTCTTTAATCCCTTTGAACCCTTGCAGCATCCCATATAACCCTCGAATCGCAATTGTTCAAACTGCCCCACAAATTCTCAGAAGATAGTTTTTTCATTTTGGTGCGGATCTCCACTTGAGGTTTAAGGGTTTAGGGTCAACGCTTGAAGTATGGGCCCTGATGCCCTGAAGGAGGAGTTTAGGGACCCTTAAGAGTACATATAGGGTATATAGTGGATATATATAAGATCCCAGTACTAAGGGGCCCATGGTTTCAAGTTTAGATTACAAGAACCTTTACAACACTCCCTATGTAATCCAAATCTCCTTGGTATACAGCACTGTCTTCTAGAGGGATGTAGAGAGGTTCAGGGGGGACCTTTTAGGAAATATACTCTAATTTTAGTCCAGGGCTCATGAAGCCCCCAAGGATATAGTATCTCCCTTAATATCCGCTATAGTAGTCCCTTATAACCCCCTGTTTGGAGTTTAGACTATACCTCATATAAGCCCTTAACCCCTAAACCTTATAACCAAAATCCAAATCAAATCCAAATCATATGCTTACCTGCTTACCCAAGACCTGTACTGTAATTACGATTACCCAAATCATCCCAAGTACCTAACTACTGTGAACATGAACCCTTTGGGGAACAAAATCTAAATCCACAACCCGAAGCCATACAACCCCCAGGGACATATCCTTATAACTTGGGTTGGGCCCCCACCCACTAATAGTGACCACAAGAGAAAATGGTAATTATATTAGGGTCCTCATATATGCCTAGTATACCACTAGTAATGGGTGGTGGCCCAAACCAACCTATAACCCAAATCCAAATTCAAATCCAAACCCTAAACCATAGAACCCCCAAGGATATATCCCCAAAACCCCAAAACCCAAAATCCCTAAACCCCTAAAGCCTAAATCCCTAAACCCTAAGTCCCTAAAACCCTAATCCCTAAACCCTAAATCCGTAAACCCTATAACCCCTATATATCCCCAGTTTCCATTTCATTTTCCATTTTCTTTTCCATTGATTCTGCATTATAGGGTATCCAAATCAGGCCTCTCTGCCTCCGCCGGCATCTCCTTGGAGCTTCGGGGCTTCGGCGAGTTCCTAGGCTGGGACCCATGCGACTAAAGGTTTGGGATTTGGGGGCTTGGAATCCCCTTTAAGTAGATGTATACTATAGTGTATTATAGTAAATTGTAGTATAGGGGCTTATATAGGGATTTGGGGTTTAGGGTTTGGGATTGGTGTTTAGGATTAGGGTTTAGGGTTGAGGGATTAGGGTTTAGGGATTAGGGTTTAGGGATTAGGGTTTAGGGATTTAGGGCGTCTACGGGATCTGTGGGTGGCGGCACATCCTGCGCCCAGCGAACTTCGTTGATGTTGCCTAAGAAGCCATCGAAACTGGGCTTTCTTCAAAATTCCCACCCGCTGTGAGACATCACAGGCTACCACCCAAATTACTTCCTGTTAGGGTTTAGGGCTACGCCCTCAATTCCCATCTCCGAAAGATCGTCTTCTCGCTTCTCCTTCAAACGAACACCAGTGGCCTCCAGGAGCCTTCAGGGCCTCCGGGTCTTCAAGGGCTTGAGGTCTCCTTGCGTCCAGTCCACACCCTCCAGCAGCTTCCAGGCGCCTCCGCAGGGGCCTGCAGGGGCCTTCAGCTGCAGGGACCTCCAGGGGATGGATCTTGGGGCGGGGGGGGTCCAGAATCTGGCCCCTTCTCCTCCCCTATTAGGAGGCTCCTGATTGCCTATGCCCTTCCTCAACCTCATGAGCCTCCTTATCCTCTCTCCTCATCACACTAATTGCTATGAAGCCATCAGGACGCACTGAAATGTATAAAAACCTCAAAAGTCCTACCTACGCAAAAATGGAGGCCCAGTAACGTATCTTTCTGTAGGGTTTAGGGTTTAGGGGTTTAGGATTAGGGTTTTGGGATTTGGGGTTTTGGGTTTTGAGATTAGGGTTTTAGGGTTTAGGAATTAGGGTTTAGGGCTTTGGGATTACAAGTTTAGGGTTTAGGGTTTTGGGATTTGGGGTTTATAGTCCCCCTTTAATAGATAGAATATGGTGTATATGGGGATCTTACCATAAGGTACCCAAGTGCAACTTAAGGTTTGGGATTTCAGGGCTTATAGTCCCCCTATGTAGATGTATATTATAGTGTATTATAGTAAGTTATAGTATATTATAGTATGTGACGTTATATTATAGTATATTATGATTATGGAATGTGGAGATCTTATTATGCTGTGCCCAAAGCCATATCCTATCTACTTAAGCGGGACTATAGGGTGTGGATTTTAGGGCTTGTGAGACCTTAGGGTCAAGGGGTTCAGCAATTCGAGTTTAGGGTTGGGAGTTTAGGGCATAGAGTTTTGAATTTAAGGGCCTAGATGGTTTACATAGGACTCGGGCCCCAGACCACGAGTTCAGGTGACGGGTAAAGGGGATGAGGTTTTGTCTGATTTCTTGGTTCATAGTATTACCCATTCGCAGGGGGCAAGGGCATAAGTGTGAGTCCTGCCTCACGTGACCTAAGGACGCCGCCTTCATTGAAAGAATCTTGATAGTTGTCAAAAATTCTCTGCAAGCAAATCCATTTTGCCTGACCAGAAGAGAAACATTATTGCCCCCGAGCACTAATGGTTTTTGCCTAAACCCCTATCCCCTAAACTTTGAACCCTAAACTCCAAACCGCACACCCTCAATCTCTAAACCCTAAACCCCTTAACCCCTAAACCCCTAAACCATAAACCCTTTAGCAAGCGGAGGGATGCATCCCTGTGGTACCCGCTAGGGTTTAGGGTCTAGAGGGTCTAGGGTTGAGGGTAGCCTTTACAACCGCTGAAAATTATCAATGTATCATTTCCTTCATTCCCTAGTGACCTCCAGTAAGTGATGCCTAAGTCCTGAAACTTAAGCCAAATAGATCACAAAGAACCCTCACATTGTCCATGCTCTTTTCGTCGGTTCTCCAAAAAAACACCAGATCCCAAACCCCGACCCTAATTCCCTAAACCTCGCCCTAAACACATTATTGGGATCCTTGGAATATTCGGAATTTCTGGCCTGACCCTGAACCCCTGAACCTCACCCTAAACCACTGGGCTCCTTGATGTTTTCGTGAATTTCCGGGCAGGCGCTCGATTCCCATCCCTTCGGGCAGCCCTGGCTGCCATGGCAACTCGCTGCAGTATGGGCTTAGGCGTGAAGATTCCCAAGCCCTAAACCCTTAACCCTGAACCCTTAATGGTGTGGGGTGTGAAGCGCTCTTGGTTTAGGGTTTAGGGGCGCGGGTTTCAGGTTAGAAGGTGTAAGTACTCAGATTGGGCTTGAAGGTTCAGGGTGTTAAGGGATCAGGGCTTATAGTCAACAATCTAATATGTAGCAAAGGCGTCGTGATCACAGGTGGTGATGATGGAGATGACCGTGATGACCGTGGGAACGTGTCAAAGCCAGGAGTAGTGCTGTAACGGCAAAACCCGGTGCTTTCACGATGACTGAACGCTCTTCCCAAAAGATGCGACGTTGACGTCTCGAACGCCCAGGACGTTGGGCCACTGGATAGTCGCTTGCTAGAATCATACAAACCCCCTAGAACTCCTATAATCCCTACGACACGTTATAAGCTCCTACTAAGACATGTCACCCGTGCCCTCAGAAGCAACCCACACAGGGTTGTTCCAAAGGTCCTTGCAAAAAGGGACCATTGGGAAAACACTTCCTGGAAGAGAGATCGCAACCAGAACTTATGGCTTGTTTCGGGAGAGGTATTTTGGCTAGGTACCGTAGTAGTATCCTTTTTCGCTTTTCTATTGTGGTGTCTCTCTATTAAGATTGAACATAAGGAAAAAGGGTGCCCTTATCAAGGGGTTACTGGCGAACCTAGTTGAACAAGTATCATTTCATGGTCCCCAAGTAATTCTATTCCATGCCCTTTGCTCCGTACTAATTTCCCCATGCCCGGACACCCTCAGCCCCTAAACCTGCCAAAAGCCCCGGATGCATCCGTAGCACCTTCCCAAGCCCGGCACCAGAAGCCGGAGAGGGCCACCAGAGGAGCTTTATGTTAGGGTTTAGGGTTTAGGCTGTGAGCTTCGAAAGGCCTAAATCACTCATCCCCTCAACCTCTGCCTCAGGGGACAGGGGGACTTGGTCAGTAGGCGAATAATAGGGACAACCGGAGTTATTTGTGGCTTTTCGGGGTTAGAAGTAGATTAGGTATACTTACGAAGTCCTCGCGACCCACCAGCGTAGGGGTTCAAGACGCAATCATCGGGCTTACTAGTAGGACATGTTTCGTCGCTGGACTGAGCACCTACAGCCCCACCTTCATAATTGCCTGTGGGCTTCCAAGAATCTGCAAATGCTTCAGCCCACGCGAACCCTAACCTAAACCCCAAACACCTTAAAACATCCACCACCCTAAACCTTCAAACCCTGAACCTCTGAGCCTCTAAACTCCTAGCCCCAAACCCTGAAACCGCTCAACCCCCAAACCCTAAACCCCTAACCCTAAACCCAGAACCTCCAAACCCTAAACCCCGAACCCCTAAACCCCTAAACTTCCAGCCCGAAACCCCTAAACCCCAAACCCAAAGAACCTAGCCCCAAACCCTAAACCCTCAACCCCTAAACTCCTAGCCCCAAACCCTAAACCCCTAAACCGTAAACCCCTAAACTCCTAGCCCCATACCTTGAACCCTACACTCCTAGCCCCAAATCAGAAACCCTTAGCCCTTAAACTCCCAGGCCCGAACCCCAAGCCCTAAACCCCTAAACTCCTAGCCCCAAGCCCTAAACCCCTAAACTCCTAGCCCCAAACCCTAAACCCATGAACTCCTAGCCCCAAACCCTAAACCCATGAACTCCTAGCCCCAAACCCTAGATCCCTAAACTCCTATGAGCGCGACGCATGTCTCTAGCCACTTCGGAAGAAGATCCCTAAACTCCTAGCCCCAAACCCCCAAATCCAAAACCCGAAACCCCGAAACTTCTGAGCTTCAAGGATCTCACAGGCTCTGGGCGCGTGGCCTGCTTCGAGCTCGAGTCGCCGGTAACTCTGATGCTGGGTTTAGGGGTTTGGGGTTTAGGGTTTGGGGTTGAGGGTTTAGGAGTTTAGGGTTCAGGGTTCAGGGTTTTGGGTTTAGGGTCAGTGGTCTAGGGTTTACGGCTTAGGGTTTAAGGTTTAGAGTTTAGGCTTTAGGCTTTAGAGATTATCTGACGGTTTCCAAAATTCGAGGGTCCCTTCTTGCAGCGGAAAAAGAGGATGTAATATGGGTATTTATCAATATTATCCCTATACAATCCCGAATAAGGACCCCCATAATCCCCATATAATCCCTATCTATCCCCTGGGGTCCCTAGGGTACCCCCTTTTTGAGAAACTCCCATATTACGACCTTCAAAGCCAAGGAGCCATGAAGCGCTAAACCCTGAACTGAAATGAGCTATAGTCTAAACTCCTTGTAGGGGGTTATATAGGGGATTATATAGGGGACTACTATAAGGGCTATTAAGGGGGATACTAGGAGTTTAGACTATGGCTCAAATGGTTTGGGCACCGGAACAGCCAAGCTTTGGGGTTCGAAAATGAAAGGCTTGCGGGCCAGCTGGCCCCCAAGCCATTAAAGATAGTGGGAATTGCACGAGGATCCCTACATTCCATATTCCTAGCTCTTTCAAGGGGGTTACATAGGGCATGATGTAGGGGAGTATTATAGGAATATAAAGGGTGATACTAGGAGTTTAGATTATAGCTCATTTGTGGGTGGCAGCTCTTTTGCCCGTTGGTTGCGGTAGTGGCAGGTCTGACGAGGGCCACAGTGCCTCCACGAGGATTTGTTTTTCATACAGTAAAGTGGAGCTCTAGCAAGGAAGATGAGCTACTGCTCATAATCCCCTACCCCTAATATTGAACTCCCCCACCCCCCTCCCCCACAACATTAAATACCTCCAGTATATTTTAATATATCGCATAATGGGAGTATTTGATATATTCAGGGGGTGGAGGGGTTCAATATCATAGGGAGAGGATTTTTCGGCTTAAATTACAAAGGGACCCGTAACAGTGGACATAGGGGTCCTTCTTGTAGTTTAGCATAGTCCCCAATACAGTCCCTAAGGGGGAACCCAGATCCATGAATTATTTGGGTAAATTGCTTGTAGCTCATATGGTAGTCCGTGTGCAAGCAGCAACGTGAGAGTTCCACTGGCATCTCTGCTTTCAGAGCAGCTTGCCGAGCGGATTGTCAGTCTGCTCTACAGCAGCCGTGTTGAGGTCCCCTGTTCTTCTGGAGATGCTTGTTCTACGTCTCGAAATTCCTTGATTTGCTGGACACTGTACTTTTGCTGAGAAGTCGGAGCTCCTGCTGCCACTTCGCTTGCGCAAGTTCCTGGACAGCACAGGCTGATCGCAAGTCAGAGATCTGGGTTCAAGGTGTTCCCCAAAAAGCTCCATGTTTGACGGATTCTTTTCGGCGGAGTGACATTTCGGGGCTGGCTTCCATCACATATACAACCTCAGGGTTCACCCTCAGCCTGAACCCCAACAGCAAGCCTGAAGCTTCCAAAGTTTGACTAGGTCCCTAAGGGTCAATTGGGTACTTGGGATTTTGGTACTAGTAATTGTAGTACAGGTCTTGGGGAAGTAGATGAGCTATAGTCTAAACTTTTCAAAGGGGTTATATAGGAGATTATAGAAGGGGAGTATTAAAAGGGTTTTAAGGGGCTAGTAGGTTTTCGGAGTATAGCTCATAATGATGATTGGGTACTTCCCCCTCGGGGTCTTCTTCATCTCTCTTGCCTCGCAATTCCGTTTTGCAGTTCAGCACATCGAAGTTTAGCAGCGTCCCATCTCGATGCCATCACGAACCCTAACACCCTAAAACCGTGAACCCCCTGAAATCCTAGACCCTCTCAATCCCTGAAACCTTAACCCCTAAGAACCGAAAAGCCCCACGATCAACCTCTGGTGATTGGATCCCAAATGCTTCGGCAACAGATCTGTATAGGGTTTAGGGTTTAGGTGTACCCTTACACCTTAAATCCTAATCATGAAGCCATAAACCTTAGACCCTACACCCTGAATCAAAATCCAAATCATTAAGCCCTAAACCTTAAGCCCGAAACCCTGAATCTTAGATTAAGCCTTAAACCCTAAACCCTGATCAGTTAACCCTAAACCCTATGCCCCGATCATCAAGCCTTCAACCCTAAACCCATATCATAACTAATGCCTACCCCTTACACATTATAAACCGTAAACCCAAAGTTGTTGGTAAACCCCACAGCCTAGACCCTATACCCCCAAATTTGGAGTAAACCCCAAACCCTAAACCCACAATTTTTGATACCCCGAGATGGCTTCGGCAACAGATGTATCCTGGGGATGCCCGGATGCTGCTGAAGGAGGGTTCAGAAATCAGCGTATTTTTTTGGAGTTTTAGGTTGTAGGGTTCGGATGCAGGGTTTTTAGGGGTTTAGGTTGTAGGGATTTGATCGCCCAAGATTTAGGCTTTGTTGGCTCGATAGGATTCTATCCATGCACCCTTGTGATTCAAGGATATTGTCAGGGTTTAGGGTTGCAAGATTTCAGGTCTAGGGGTTTAAGGTTTAGGGCGTTCAAGCGCATTCTTGGCTTGGGTTCTGGGGTAGAGCTTAAATTGGATGATAGGCACAGTTATGACTGGGTTTTACTTGCCCCGAATCTCCAAGTGCTGCCCTAAACCCAAACTGAAAACCCGCCAAACCCTATCAAGCCCGAAAGGCCCAAACATCCCCCATACAATCCTACATCCCCTAGTTATGCCCTACATGCCCTATAGTATCATGGTCTTAAACCCTAAACCTTGTAGTCTCTACCCACAAACCCACCCATCCTTCCCCCCTCCACCCTCCACAACCAAAGCTCTACTGAAATTCTTCAGGCCTAAATCCAAAACCTTAGGCTTTGGGGTTGGGTTGAGGGTTTAGGGTTTCCATAGTATTTTTACGCAGCCAGACTTCGTTACCTTTGATTAGCTAGGAATGAAGAAATGGATCCTCGTAGTAGTCCCCATATAACCAGTATAGTAGTTTCCCATGTTCTTCTCCATTTTCATTTCAAACAATATAACCTAAAGCCTAAACCTCTAGAACCCGAACCCCTAGACCCTAAACCCTAAACCCCGGGACCCTAAAGCACTTAACCCTAAACCCTAACGCCCTAAACCGGTAAACCTCTAGACCCCTACAGCCCTAAACCCCTAAAGCCCTAAACGAGTAAACCCCTAAACCTCTTGACCCCTAAACCTTCAGTACTGCCCCCCCTCAGTAACAGTTGGATAGTAATATTATAACATAGTTATATATAGCCCTTAATAGGACCCCTAATATAGACTGTTACTGGGTGGGGGCAGTACCCAACCTAAACCCTTAACCCTTAACCCTTAACTCTTAAACTCTAACTTAACCCCTAAACTGGTAAGCAGGACTTGGGCCGCAAGGGAAGCCTCGGCGTGGACCTGAGGTTGAAAATTGAAGTCGGTTTGAGGATTCCTTTAGGGTTTGGGGTTTAGGGTTTTAAGGGTTGAGGGTTTTAGGGGTTTAAGTGTTTGGGGTTTAGGGTTTAGGGCTTTAGGGCTTTAGGGGGTTAAGCGTTTAGGATTTCGGGTTTAGGGGTTTTGGTTCAGGGAATTGAGAAGTTTAGGGCTGAGATTTTTAGGGAGTTTAGGCTTAGGGCTTAGGGTTAGGGGTTTAGGAGTTTGGGCTCTAGGCGGTTAGGGTTTATATGAACTACTGTAAACACTAGGCTTATTAAGGAACACTTAATTGCGGACCGTAGGCGTCCCTCTTTTCCAAGTCTGCACTCGGTTCAAAGTTTAAAGTTTAGGGTTGAGGGTTTAAGGTTCAGGTTGTAGGGTTTAAGGTTAGGGTTTGAGAGTTTAGGCCGCCATCCCTGAGCGGATGGAATGTCAGGAGCCCAAATAAGAAACCCTTAAAAGCCCTAAACATGGCCCAAACTGCTCCAGCATGAATTCTGAAGACATGAGTTACACCCCGAAGCACGACCTAAACCCTGAGTGAAAGCCTTCTCAACAAGACACAAACTTCAAAAATGAATCTCTGAAGAACGACCTGTATGCCTACGCAATGAACCTCTTAAACTAGATAGACAGACAGACCCAGGGTACAGAGGGAACCCCCTAAAACCCTAAAACCCAAAACAAACCCTGAAACCCTAAACCTAAAGCCCTAAACCCTGAACCCAACACCCTAAAACGCTTTTCCCTATTTGAAAGGCCTTGGGCAGCTCAGACCACTCGCCGAGCTGCTTGTCTGCTACAGGAGGAATGAAGGCTTTGCTCTAGGCTAGGCTTCAGGGTTTAGGGTGTCGGGTTTCTAGTTTAGGGTTCAGGGTTAAAAGTTTGGGGTTTAGGGTTTGTGGTAGAATTAGCTGTCCCTCTTTGCTGCATAAGGGAAACTATTCAAAGCAAATTATGTGGGCCTTCAAAAATACCACCCATTAGGTCTTGGTGAACGTATTTGACCCGAAGCGAGTGGATGTCGACGGAGGTCAGGCTGGTTACTCCATCTGGCCTATAGCCCCTTAATCGCCCCTATAGCAGTCCCCTATATAATCCCCTATATAACCCGCTAAAGGGAGTTTAGACTATAGTACATCAAGCTTAAGGAGTTCCGATATGGGTGGTCGTCAACATGGTCCGTTTTTCCATGGATTCCCTTACCTCCCCGCCTATGATCCCCTCCCTATTTATACGGCCAAATTAGGGCTAAATAGGGTGGAATTGTGGGGGGTAGCATGGGCGGGAGCGTAGTACATGAACCCATGATTTGCGGGCCCTATTTTTGATAAAACTCCTATTACGCAGAGCCAGCGAACCTTGGCCCCATCAGAACCTGAAGCTCCCAACCTTCTGTGGACGGAGGAATTCTTGCAGCACTTAGGACCCCAATGTACAATAATTTCTGGGATGTAAGCCTGAACCCTACATCGTAAATCCTAAACCCTAAACCCCAAACTTTAAGGAAAACCAGGCGGTGCAAAATGTTCCCCATCCGCAGCTCCCCTAAAAGCCCTAAATCATGAACCCCAGATCCTCCCGGAGCACACAGATTGCCGCCCTTCTCCTCATACACTTAGGTTCATTGTCCTTGGAACCTTAGATGGCGGATTCCAAGACATGGGAGGGCCGCAATATAGACCTCATTAGACTCATTAGACCCCAACATACTTCAATCCTTATCGCAGGGACTCTACGGAAAAGGGGCCCTGTTTCCCTCCCTATACGCCCCTATTCCAACCTTGCAAGCCCTTCAAAGGAACCCCAAACCCCTAAACCCTAAGTCCCTAACCCCTAAACCCTAAACCCCTAAACCCTAAATCCCTAAACCCCCAAACCCCTAAACCCCTAAACCCTAACCCCTCAACCCCAATTTTTTAGAACAACCAAATCCTCCGTGGCCCAGGTCCTTTGCACGGAGCAGCGCCGCAGGCGGCCGACCGAGTTGAGAGCCCAGGGGGGGTTGGAGGGAAAGGGAAGTAGGGGTCCCCCCCAAAATTTTAGGGTTTGGGGGGTTTAGGGTTTTGGGGCTTGGGGTTTATGATTTTAGGGGTTTAGGGTTTTGGAGGTTTTGGGTTCTAGGATTTTGGGGTTTAGGGGTCTAGGGGTTCCCAAAGGTTTGAGGGTTTAGGGTCTAAACTCCATGAAGGTGGATTATATAGGGGATTATTATGGGGTTTACCAGGGGTTTGGGGTGTGGGGTCTAGGTTTTGGGGGTCCAGGATTTTGGGATTTTGGGTTTACGGTTTGGAGCTTCGGATTTGGGTTTTAGGGTTGAGGGTTGGCTGGTGGCTCCAAGGAGGAAGCTTGGGGGGTGATAAAGCGACATAGAGGGGCCCATAGGAGCAATAGTCTAAACTCCTTAAAGGGGGTTATATAGCGGATTATATAGGGGACTACTATAGGTCTTATTAAGGGGGATACTAGGAGTTTAGACTATGGCTCACATAGGGATACAAGGATAGTGGAAAGCAAAAGGATGCTACTTTTTTATGTTATTCAAGGTCAAAGGTTCCCACACGAAGCCCAAACCCCCTTGCAGTCAGGAATATATTTACCAGTAAAGGAGAAACACATGGGTGAGCAGGTGACATCCTCCAGGGAGAGAAACGGCTACCCCAAACCCGAAACCCTTAGGCAAGTTCGCAAGATTCTTGGCGACTCTACCAGCGTCACGCGCAGTAGCCTGGAAGAGAAATACTTGCTCGTTCTTTCTAGGGTTTAGGGTTTAGGGTCCTAGTAGGGAACAAGGGAATACAAACCCTAAATAATATAGTTCCTTATTCCCTACCAAGAACCAGTAAGAACACGATCATTTGGGTCATGTTGCAAACGTTACCAGTTGTAACTATGCTGACAGCACGCGATTGCATTGAAATGGATCTTGAACGGTGGTCTTGCCTTGAAGGGAGTTTCTCAAATATGGAGGCCTTCTACATTTCCTATGCTGTCCACTCTGCAACTTTGGTTGACAAAAGAAATTGACCTCTTCCCTTGAGTGACGTGTTTGATCTTGATTTTCGACTACTGTCGCACCAAATCTCTCGCAAAACTCCCTGGTTAAGTGTGTAGGGTTTAGGGGAAAGGTGATCCGATCTACTCGATTCACTATAGAGCGATAAGGAATAAAGCGACGACCACTCAAACCACAAAGTCAAGGGCTAATCCGAATACCTTATAATTACAAGCCTTACATAGTCCCGACATACCCCTTTACATGACTAGCTAGTCCCAACATCACCCCCCCAAACCAACGCGAGTCCCCATTAAGGTCCCTCGGAAAGCCCAAGCCAAAAAGTCTCGCCCTAAACCCTTAAACTCTAAACCCCTAAACCCTGAACCCCTAAATGCCGAAACTCTGAACCCTAAACCGTCCCAGGCGGCCCCACTGCCGCAGCACTGCTCCGATGCTTGTGGCTACGGCTGATTTGGAAATAAGGATTTAGGTCCGAGGTGTAGGGTTCAGGGCCCCAGGAATTCAAAGTTTAGGGTTTGGGGTTTTAGGAAATTGGGGTTTAGGGGTTAGGGGTTGATGGCTTGGGATTTCCAAGGCTTAGGCTGTAGGATAAAAGCTTACTGCAACATCCACGCGAGATCTTTCCAGGATTTGCATAGTTTGTCTCAGGGTCTATGGCAAACCTGAGTCCTAAACCCTAAACCTTAAACCCTGGACCGCCCTTAGTCAGTTGAGGGTTCAGGGTTTAGGGTTGAGGACCCTTAGTTAGATCGCCCCTATAGCAATAGCTTCTTGATATGGAGTTCATTCGGCCTTTCTATACCTACAATAGTCCCTTTTGGTACCCATCACCGGGTGGGGGAATGACCCAACCTAGACCGTTAGTTAGGTTGAGGTGCGAGAGGTCCTGGCAGAATTGAAGGAGTTGTCCTTTGTACCCTTAGGGTTTGTACCCTTGGGTTTGGGTCCCTAAACCATGGAAAATGGTCTTTAATAAGGGTATGAGGGACCCCACACCTAGAGTCACAAACATTAAGTGTACAAACGTAAAGTCTTTGAATTATTCTTCCGTAGCGCAACCCATCCTTCAAGCTTACGGATGGGGGTTGTTTATATCGGGACTTATTACAGGATCCATCCCTTCCTTCCTGCATAACTACCAGCAAGTTCAGGGTAGACCCATGCGTAACACCCTAAGCCTTCCATATGTAGCGTGAGTTGCGGAACAATTGCTTTTGGTGTGATACTATTGATGGAAGAAATCTTGCAAGATCTTATTTCCTGAAAGTCCCTTGAGTTTCCGTCGTCTAGGAGCCCGCCTAAGGCCTAAGCCCTACTCTGTATCGTGAGAGGGTTTGGACTTAAAGCATTCCTGGAACGTTACCTTGTTGAAAACGTTGCTCTCTGTTGCCAGTGATGGCGTCACTGTGCAGCACGTCGCCTTGAACCCAGGTCAATACTTTCTATCAAGAGTCTTGCTTGTTATGCCCCTGAGGATTATAGTCCTTGCTCTAGCCAGCCACTTCCAGAAATGGGCCCCCATAAGGTGGAAACCACAGCTTCTTTTATAGATCTGAAGATGGGATGTGGGGTTAGGATTTCAGGCGCAGGGATAGTCCTGAATGCCATGCTCCACATTCTTAGCCTCCGTAGCTCATTATTTTGAGTAACTTGGCTTTCGGGTCCAGGCAACCCTAAACCCAAATATCTAAACCCTGGACCGGGGAGTGTAGCGGTAAGCTGTGATTCTCATTGAGATCTTTGGGTTGCTGTATCAAGACATTCTCAGCTTTGCTGTAACGCTGGTCATTCCTGGTAACCTACCTACGCCTTAAACCCTAAAATCCTAAAATCTTTGAGCCATAAACCCTAAACCCTAAATGCCCTAAACCCCTAGAACCCTAAACCCTAAACACTTTGAGCCATAAACCCCCAAACCCTAAAAACCCTAAACCCCCAGAACCCTAAACCCTGAACCCAAGCCATGGGGTCCTATACACTTGAGGCCTAAACATCCTACACACTAAAGTTTAAGGTTTTGGGTTTAGGGTTTAGGGTGTAGGGTTTAGGGAACATCCTAAACACTGAACTCTAGGGTTTAGGGTTTTGAGTTTAGGGACCCAAGACCCCAGACTTTGCATTCAAAAGACATCAAAAAAGGATTTTATCATGATGTAGCTCCCAAGGCCCCTCAGCTCTGGGGTAGAGGTTTCGCGATTTTCGGGATTAGGGGTTGGGTTTAGGGCTTAGGGTTGAACCCCAAAAAATATTAAAATGATAGCCCTAAACCCATAAGAACAGCCATAAAGGCCATTCCCTAAACCCTAAACCCTAAACCCAACCCTAAAGCCTGTTTGGGGTCCAGGTAGGGTTTAGGGACCAGGACTTGGCAAGAGGGATTCGGGATTTGGGGATGTCTGGCCTAGGGTTCAACTCTCAGGGGCCGGTGTGGAATATCAGGGTGTCGTGCTTCCCTTAGGGGTCCATGTACCCAGTAATTGGGCAATTACGTAAAGCTTTGGGTAATAGGACTTACAGTGTAGGTTTTGGGTAAGTGTATGACTATTAGGTACTAGGTTTTTATTACCGGGGTATAGCAACACTGACAACGTAACGGTGTGGGGTTTAGGACTTAGGGTTTAGGGCTTGGGGCTCAGGGCTTAGTGCAGTCCCTACCCAATAGAACTTGCGGTGGGCCCCTACCTGGATCCCCTTATATGTATATATATATATACATATGTAAGGTTTAAAATTTAACGTTGGGCTTTTGGACCATGTTTCGGGGTTTGGTTTGGGACCGTCATTTTGGCTACTTGTGGGGTCTAGGTAAACTAATTAAGCCCTATCACGGAGACCTTGGTAGTGGCAGTGAAAGCTCCCCGATGTCAGGGTTTAGGGTTTAGACTTTGAGCAAAGGGATGATGAACTAGTTCCAGCTGGTGATGCTGGGCGCAATGGGTTTCGGGTTTAAGGTTTAGGGTTTAGGGTGTACCCAAGAGGGGCGAGGTCAAGTTGCTGTCAAATGAAGCAATCTGGTTTGGCTTTCTGCACTTGTTCGAGAAAGCTAGGAAAGAGGGCTCCCGCGAGCGCGTCATGCTGTGTCAGGAGCATTACTTGAAGAGAATCCGAGAGGAGTTCAAGTACTGTGCCACGGCAGATGATGCGGCCAAGAAGGCGTGTGGCCATTCTTCGGGGTCGCTGCACCTCTCCAGCGTTTTCGAGAAAGAGATCCCGCGCTGGCTGCTTCGGCAGCTGCAGCGGCGATGGGGAAGTCCTCGGCTGACCCGCCTGGATTGTGGCTGGGTGCAGCGCGGCCAGCTGTCCTTGGATTCGGCGGGCGCACCGCAGCGGCTAATACCGCGACCGCGAGCTCCACATCAGCTCTTGAAAAATGGACCGATTGCACGCAGCGCTTAGTTGCCTTTGCATGAACCTCGTTGGTTACGTTGCCCGTGAGGAAGCCTTTGAACACGTTCGAATCCACTCAACTCACAGCAAGCTGCCAAACTTATCGAGGCTACAAGCGTGTGCTGGGATATGTCGAGGCGCAGGCTTCCCTGAAAGCCGACTTCAAGGACCACTCTGAACAGTAGGACATAATGATACCACAGCAACGAAAACATATTATATTACATTAGATCATACTCTATTATATCATATTGTACTATCGTATATTATAATATAGTACAATATAATATCATATTGTGTTATATTAGAATATATGAAAACATATTATATTATATCATATTGTACTATCTTATACTATGTTATAATACAAACGCCGTGTCGTCGTGGTTGGAGAGCGTGCGGGTCAATGTGTCGGCCACAGTGTTGAATGGCTTGTTTCGAGTTTTCGACCGCATTGACAAAGGAGGCCAGGTGTGGTGCTGACAACATAAGTGCATGAAACGGGGCAATTGTCATGAGTTGCGTGTCTTAGACAAGCTCAGAATCCGCAAATCTAAGCTCCAAACCGTTGAGCCTAAACCCTACACCCGAAACATCCTAAATTGTCAAGTTCAGTTCATGGGCCCGAGGCTTCTTTCAAAGGCATGCCGGATATGAGCGAGTGGCTGATCTACAAAGGTGCTTTAGAGGGCTTTACTTGTCTGTGCTTTCGGGGAGCAGGGGTGTGAACGTGGGCATCTTTAGGGTTTGGTTTAGGGTTTATAGGGTTTAGAGATTAGCGTTTAGGGTTTACAGTTTAGAGTTTAGGGCTTAGGAGAGTGGTGGGGGTGAATACCTACGAGAACCCCGGAGTATTGCACAATGATAGAGTCCACATCTCCCCCCACTCCATCTTAAGTACCAGGCGGTTCAAAGGCTTCTACGAAGACCGGGAGAGGGTGGGACACCTCCATGAAGGATTTTAATATCAAGGTTTCAGGCTTCTTTCCTAGGGTCTACTCCTGGGTTTGGGGATTCTTCAAAGGAACCCTAGAGGCGCAGACAAGGGCTACATTAGGGCCATAATGTTGGGGAACCAACTCGGACTTGTGTGTCAGAAGCTGCTGCTTAGGATTCTGAGATTTTGGGGCTGGGATTACATGGATAGGCATGCTTACCATCCACCTTCGGATAATGTAGGTGCGTCTAACCACACTGCCAACCACCAACACAACTTCGAGTAAGGCCTCCAAACTAGCCCGAAGGGTCCAAGTATCAAATATTCATACACTCGATTCCAAACTTGTTCTATAATTACCATTACCAAAACCTTAAGTACACAATTATTGGGTACATGGACCCTGAGGGTAGGGCTCCTGCCCCGGTTTAGGGATTACATACCGTAAGCTCGTGCACGTTCGCAATGGCTTGGCAAGTGCCTGCCAGAATCAGCACGAACAACAAAAACCGTAAAACCCAAGCCCTAAACCCTAAAAAGGGTAAATCCTAAACCCTAAACCTTCAACCTTAAACCCTAAGCCCTAAACCTTCAATCTTCAACCCCCAACGGTAATCTGTCTAGGTTTCAGTGCTAAAGCTCCGGCAAAGGCTGGGTAAGCAGCAGCTCAGAGTTTTGAACTTCCAGCGAAGAGACGCCGTGATAGCTACCTATCACCACAAACTGGTTTTGGGGGGTTGGGGGTCGGGGTTTTAAGGCTTTAGGTTTTAGAGCTTAAGGGGTTTAGCGTTTAGGGCTCTAGGCTTTGGAGTTTAGGGACATATGGTTTAGGCATTAGGGATGAAGGATTTAGGGTTTTAGAGCTTTGGGGTTTAGGGTTTTAGAGTTGAGAGATTTAGAATTCGGGGTGTAGGATTTCCATAAGCGAGGGCACCCCAATCTACACCCAAATATACTTAGCTTTGGCAACTCCCATTTGGCTATGTCCAAAATTCAGGCAAAAACTTTCCTGGGCCTACATGTGATTTTTCGGAAGCTCCCCGTACACGTCCAAGTGGAAAACCCTAAACCCTGAACTTGGAACCTACATTTCGTCACCTGCCGAAGCACGGCGGTTGGCTTAAAGGTTAGTTGAACCACCGCCCAGTACTACCTAAACCCCCAAAGTATGTAAAATAATGGCCCTAAACCCATAATAATAGCCCAAAAGGCCATTATTTTACCCACTTTTGGGGTCCAGGTAGTTACCATACGGGATAATGCTGATCATATTAGGTCCTTATTGGTCCAAATACCCCTACTAAGCCTTAATTCCTAAAACTAAGCCCTAACCCTAAAAACCCTGAACCCTGAAACCCTAAAACCCCAAAATCTAAAACCTGAAACCTTAAAGCCTAAAAACCTAAACCCTAAAACCCTAAAACTCCCAAACTCCAAACCTTAATTCCTGAAACCTAAACCCTAAACCTAACCTGGAGCCTTTGGGATGCTAAAGTCCGGTGTTGGCTGGCAGGTGCGTGGAAGAATCGCTTCAGCATCAAGGAGGACGGGGGTTTAGGGGTTTAGCGGTTTAGGGGTTTAGGGGTGTAGGGTTTAGGGTTGAGGGGTTCAGGGGTTGCGGGTTTAGGGGTCTAAAGGTTGAGGGTTTGGGGGTTTAAGGCAACCCTAGACCCTAACTGGACACCCAAAAGTATGTTAAAACAAAAAAAATGTTGGGCTATATTTCTGACTTTTAGGCTACTATGCTACCTACCCCTGGGGTTCAGGTACACCCTAAACCCTTGACCCTCAATCCTAAAGCTTAGACCCTTAGCCCTAAGCCGTTGACCCTATTCGCTTCAGATGATCATAGAGGGGGTTAGATTGGAGATTGTATAGGGGAGCGTTGAAGGGGTTATTCAGGGAATACTAGGAGTTTAGACTATAGCTTATGTAGGAAGAGCGTAAGCGTTTTAGGGTTTAGGGTTTAACTGTTTTAAGGGTTTCGGGATTTGAGCTTAGCTATTTGATGGGTTGTGGGGGGTTAGGGTTTAGGGCTTAGTGTTTGACCGCTTTAGTTGAGTATACAGCGAGAGTGGACGAGCGGGATTGTGAAATTGCACAGGGCCATCCACGTTGGAAACGGGAACCGAAGGGCCCAGGCAACTGGTAGCTCCGTGCCAACCTGTTGCTTTTCCAAACTTACCATTGTAAGGCTTTTGGGCCTGAAGACCACACTACAAAGGGCCTTTGGGCTATTTTGAGCCTTAGGGTTAGGGCTTAGGGCTTGGGTTCCAAAATCCCTACACCTGAAACTCAAAGTCTACAAAGCCTACACCCCTCAATCAAAAAACCTAAACCTCATAGTGAACTCAGGTGACCCCTCAATCCGAAACCCTGTGATTTCCATAAACCCCTAACCCCACATAACTAAAACATGATCCTCAAGGCAACCTGTAGTAAAGTCTAGTGAAGGCCGCCGTTGAATTTAGATCACGTTCATGCAGAAGCCAGAGTTTGGGGTTTGGGGCTTATGAATGTTATCCCTTCACGCTTACCAGGACAAGTACTCCACATAGCTACCCGAAAGCCCTAACTTAAGTGATTGCCCTAAACCTTACACCTCAATACTAAGGCCTTCCCGCCTCTGCAAACCTGGACCCCTGACCATGGACTCCCCCGAATCATTCATCTCTGGGCGCATATGAGCCATAGTCTAAACTCCTTGAAGGGGGTTCTACAGGGAAACATTGTTTCGGTTATGAAGGCGGGATACTAGGAGTTTAAAAGCTGAACCCTAAATCCTAAACCCTAAATCCTAAACCCTAAATCATAAGTCCTAAACCCCAAACCCTCAACCGTAAACCCTAAACCCTATAGTATAGGGGTTACTAATTGGCAGACTTGGAGTTTAGATTACAACTCGTATGAGTAGTATTGTATTTGGGGATACTATGGTACCCAATATAGAGTAAGATTATATCCTCCTTTTGACATATCGTATTTTATATGAGGAATATACTCTTACTGGGTTCAACCACCAAAAAAACCGCTACTCATATGGGAAGTCCTCAGACCGGGGGAGTCTGGAGTCCAAATTAGGGTTGATATAGGGCATATCTTGAAAAATCCACACACACATACATATATATATATATGCCCTAAGGGTCCATGTACCGAATAATTGGGTACTTAGGGCCTTGGGTAATAGGACTTATAGTGTAGGTTTTGGCCAAGTATATGATAATGAGGTACTTGGACCCTTAGGGATATATGCAGTACAGTCATGCAGACATACATACACCCATAGAAACATAGAAATACATAGATACAGAAATATTCCCTCAAGCACCTAGAGCCCAACCCTAGACGCTACGCAATAGAACTACAACGGCCGCCTCCGAAATATGCAGCACCCCAAACTAAGGCTTTAGGGCTTAGGGTTTGGTCTTACAAGGCTTTGAAGGCCTTCACCGTCCCCAATACTCAGTTTGCAGGGCCCTTAGCTTGTGCGGGGCAATAAACTGGAGGGGAAGTAGCCCCATAGGGTTTAGGGTTTAGGGACCCTTGACCGTTAACCCTATACCCTAAACCCTAAACCCCGAAACCATATCCCCTAAATCCTCAAGCCTGAAGCCCTAAACCCTTCAGTATTGAAGCGGGACTCCGGGAATCCGCAAAAGGAGGTGAAGCTTGATCCGACAGCGCCACACACTCGTGGGAACAGGGTTTTTAGGGCTTAGAGTTTAGGGCATGTACTTGGAGTTTATGGTTGAGGGTTTAGGGTTTAGGATTTGGGGTTTAGCATTTAGGATTTGTGGTTCAAGGCTTAGATTTTAAGATTTAGGGTTTAGGATATAGGGTTGCGGGGGGTTGGTTTTAGAAGATACTGCAAAAATGGAAAAGGAAGTGGAAAGAACCATATGATTTGAGGTTTAGGGCGCAGGGTTTGCGATCATGGTGGCTAAACAAGGGGGACACTGTAACTGGGCTGAGTTTGAGGCATTCAAGGGTCTTGCAGTACATTTTAGACCCTGAACCCTAAAACTCCAAACCCGAACCCTAAACCCCAAAACCCCAAACCCGCAACCCTGAAACCCTATCTTAGCGTAGGCTTACTAATTCTCCCCTGAACCTGCAATTGGGGTTCGGTGCTTGCGGCTCAGGGCGTGGATATTAATCCTAAACCGTGGGGTTGAGGGTTTAGGGTGTGGGGTTTAGGATTTGGGGTTTGGGGTTAAGGGTTTGGTTTGTGGGTTTGGGGCTTAGGATTTTGTGGGGCTTCAGGGTATACAGCCTGCTTGAAGGTTCGTGGGACGTAGTAGGCACTTACAGCTGGAGTTCGAACCCGACCTAGAATTGGGATAAACTGTATAAGGCCAGTTAGTGGGACTCTAAGTAGAGTTATAAGCCCAGCTGCAAGTAGTCGCTAGGCCCCACAAACCTTCAACTAACCCTTAACCCTTCATAAAAAGCTCAATTCCCAATCCTAAGCCCTAAGCCTTACATCCTGAGGCTTAAATCCAGCCCTAAACCCTGAATCCTAAAACCTAAACCCTAAATTTTAGGGTTTCCCATGATTTGGGCCACGGGCTCCATAAGCTTCACAGAAGGGTTTGGGGCTTGGATTCCATGGCTTTGCGATCCCTGAGCTCTGGACCATAACTCTAAAGGGACTAGAGTTTAGGGTTTAGGGTTTTAGGGGTTTAGGGGTTTAGGGTTTAGGGTCTAGGGTTTAGGGCTTAGGGTTTCCCAGGCCCCTGGCAGGATCTAACAAATTGATCTTTTGCATAGACCCATAAAAGCCGGTGTATATACGTTTTTGTATATATATATATATAGAAATATTTTTTTTCTTGTAGACTTTCCCCTATAGCTTTGGGGGTCTGGGTAAGCCCTAAATCCGAAAGCGTTAAACCCTCAAACCCTAAACACTAAATCCTGCCCTGTATCCTGGACCCAAGAATCCTAAAAGCCTAAGCTCCACATCCCAAACCCTGAGCCCTAAGTGCTGCACCCTAAGCCTTAAACTCACATCCTCAGATTTAAGCCCTAAGCCCTATATACCCTTCAACGAAACCTCTACACCCTAAACCACAAACTTTTTAGCAGCAGTCCTGGTTCTGGCCGGATCATCTATCTCTGTAGCACTGAGCACTGTAGGGGCCTAACTAATTTGAACAAAGTTTTGGAGAATATTGGTTTTAGGGGGTTAGGGCTTTGTTTTTTATCTTTTAGGGTTGAGGGTTTTTGTGCCTGGAGGTTTAGGCTTTCTAAGGCTTAGCGCTTGGGATTCGAGTATTTAGAACAGTGGAAATTGAATGGAGAGGGGGTATTCATAGGCGTTTGCAGGGATTGCAATGTATTGGCTTGAATAGTTAGTTAGACCACTCAAGATTTTGTGGAACATTCTATTATTGTACTATACATACATGGGGGGCTTGTCGAACTGATCGGGCCGTTTAGGTCTCTTCTATATTGAAGGCCTGCAGACCATAATAATCAATGCTGTATAGCCCTCCACAGCATGGATCTCTCCAAGTATGGTTAGCCGCAAGCCTCTAACCCACAAGACCCAACGTCTCTGAACCCTGGACCCTGAACAATTGTAGGAGCCTATAAGTTATGATGGTGAGGATGATGATGACGAGGCTGGGAGATTCATGTGAAGGGTTTCCCACCCTCAAGCTTTGAAAAACGGATTGCATGCATTCGATCCGCGCGCAGAGGTGGATCAGAGTTGGACACCCAGGCAACACCATGTGGTTGTTTTCTACATGATGGTACTTTTTGGGCTCTGCGGGTACCGTAACTTGTAGGGGCTTCAATATAGCAGAGCCCCAAAACAGAGCATGATTTCGACAGGCTACAATGCAGTCAGTCCTATATTGGGATCGCCCGCTAGCTCCTATGTGCTGTGTCTGAACTCTTTCACTGAGAGTAAGGTGTTGAGGGAGCATTCTAGAAGCCGTATCATTTGGACCAATTAGAACCCTTCAGCCTGAAGAATCAATTTCTAGCCCCAAAACCCTAAACCCTAAACCTTGGGATTTCAGAACTCCCACAGTTCCTTCACCCTACACAAACCGCATTTTTTAGCCATGGCCGTGCCGCCGACAAGCAGAACTTCACCCTTCTTTGCCGAGATGGCGTCTCCGGCATCCTTGGCTGCTGGATCAGAATAGGGTTTTTGGGCTTAGGGTTTTGGGTTTGGGGGTTTAGGGTCGCTTTAGGGTCTAGTGTTCAATGCTTGGGGTTAGTTTGCGTAAAGTTTTCCATCCTCCGAACTGAAAGGAAGCCTGCAAAGGGCCTTACAAGGCTGAGTGTATGTTTCAAAGTGGCCCGGAGTATGGGCTTCCTGTTAGTTTTGGAGGCTGGTGGGTTGGTACTATAGGGGCCTAAATGGAGATTGTCCTAAATTACTGTCAATACGGGGTCCTATATTTGGGTTCCTATTATAATACGGAGCCCTATATACATTTCCCCCATTTTGGGAACAGTAATTTAGGGGAACTTCCAAATAATTCCCAAAATCAGGATGGTATAGCATACCTCAATCAGGCATCACATCATATTGACATTCACTCGTGCTTCTACAGTATTCAGGCTTCCTCAAGTTTGGGATGACGGTGGGTTGTAGGGTTGGGCACTTTATAGAGTGACTGTTGTTGGGGCTTCAGGGTTTATGCTCATGGCAGGCAAGAACACAAGTCATTTTCAGGTAATTGCCTGTAGTCTCTCTTTTCCATACCAGTGCAACGTTTTTTGCAATATACCTAGCTAGGCCCCAAAACCGAAGTCCCTACAGGAGAGCCATCGTGAAGCATCTGGCCTTACCTTCAGCGGATTTTGCTAAGTCATGCCTTAGGGAGGGGGCATCAAAGTAAGACCTAGAACGGAAGGTGTGTCTCTGTGTGTGCGTGTTTGCAGATATAAGCCCAGAGCCTACTATAAACCCTAGACCCAAACACCTTGTAAGCCCTAATCCCTACACCCAAGCCTTAAACCGTAAACCCTGAAACCTGAACCCTAAACCTTAATTCATCGCTAAGCCCTCAGCCATATGAGCCATAGTCTAAACTCCTTAAAGGGGGCTTAGATAAGGGATTCTATAGGGGAGTATTATAGGGGTTATTAAGGGGGACACCAGGAGTTTAGACTATAGCTCATATAGATCCTGAAGCCTAAGCCTCGAGTCTTAACCTGGGCTACTGGTGGTCGATCCCGCTCAATGCCTCCAAGACGCTATGCACTAATGGGGGCTTCCCGAAAACCAGGGGTCTTTTCTAGAGACCCTGAACCCTAAACCCTAAAACCCTAGACCCTAAACCCTAAACCTTAAAATCCTAAAACCCTAAACCCTAAACTCTTAGGGTTTTGGAGTCAGAGCTCAGGATAGAGATTTGTTTAGGGTTTGGAGTTTGGGCTTGGGGAAAATTGGGGCATGTAAGTGGGGAGCCACTGTGTTGAAATGCCCGCACACAGGGTTTAGCTGACTATAGGTGTTTTGGCGGATGCGTATACAGAACAGGCCCCTAATGGATTCTTCCAAAGAATTGAAGCTCCAAACTTCCAACCCAAAACAACGGAAAGTCTCAACCCTAAACGATAAATCCCTAGGAACCCTGACCCACGCCCTCAGGAGTAGTCAAGCACACATGAGCTATTGTGATGACTAGGGTTACCATCCGACTATTTCGGGTGGACATGGGGGTATAGTCCCCAATATACTCCCTAATTAGTAGCGAGGTCCACTAGATATACGAGAAATATTCTCTGTAGCTGACATATACCCTAAAGCCCCAAAGTGTTCGTATATAACCCGCCTAGGTCTTGACAGTAGATCACATAATATACTATACACTAACGCCCCAAAGTGTCCACATGCAAATCTACTTGGCCCTATGCCTCTCCACAGATCATGCTTCCGAGTAAACTAGAGTGACGGCCCCCTGACCTCCCCAAATAATGATTAATCTGGAGAACATCCCCAAAAGGGTTGATCTTCAGTATAGTGATCTAGGGTAGCTTGGCTAGTTTGTACAGGCCCATATCTAAACAAGGAACCAAACCCTAAACACTGAAGACCTTGAGGTTGCTAGCCCTAGACCTCCTAGACCCCGAACTCTAAACCCTCCGCCCCGAACCCTCAACCCCAAAGCTTTGTTTGCATGTATGTACATATATATATATATATGTATGCTCATACATACGCATATACACTAATCCCCACAACTCTAGGTCCCAAACCCTAAACCCTACATCCCTAAACCCTCAACCCTAAACCCTCAACCCTAAACCCCTCAACCCCCTAAACCCTAAACCCTAAACCCTAAACCCTAAACCCTAAACCCGTAAACCCTAAACCCAGGAGATTTTTACAGCACATTACAGCAACTTCGAAGCTTCCATCTCGTTTTCCGC
>CAJNIZ010043879.1:16767-40204 GCA_905231905.1 Symbiodinium pilosum
TCTACTTCAGGGGGACTATAGGGTAGGCTGACCCCCAAACCCCACAACTTCAAACAAGAACCCCTCTGCTGCGCATTCGAAGAAAACGAAGCCCAAAGTCCCACATCTACGTCATAGACCTGGTTTCTATCATTAAACGGCCTCTCCCCCCCCTGCTCTTGCTGGATGTTCACCCGTAATATGATCACATAATATGTTTGGTAGTGGGAAGTGGGCCAGTTTCATGATAGAGGAGGGGATTGCTGAATACTGTAGGGGCCTACATGGACAATTGCCAACATCGTTCTGAGGTTTGTTTCAGGGTATCCCATACCACAGATACAGAGTGAATCTAGCACTATGATGTTGGTAATTAATCCAGTTCCTTCACCCCCCCCCCCCCCCCCCCNNTATTTAGTACTAGGGGGGTGGGAGGGTCACTATTGGGGGGTAGGTGATAACTCATGCTTCTACATCACGCTGTCCGATGCCTAATATAACCCCAATATAACCCTACATAACCCCAATAGAACCCCAATATAACCCTAATATAACCCCAATAGAACCCCAATATAACCCCAATGAAACCCCAATAGAACCCAAACATAACCCTAATATAACCACAATAGAACCCCAATACAACCCCAATAGAACCGCAATATAACCCCAACATTAAGCAAGAAAGCGCCTTGGCACTGATGTCACTTGCGCCTGGTGGCATAGGCTCCTTCCTCTCCAAGAAACCGGATGGCATGGGTACGCTTTAGGGTTTAGGTTAGGAGCTACTATACAACCACCCCCCAAATGTAGCCCCCCCTGGGTTTAAGAGCTAATAAGGACTATATGGAGTTTAATAAGGCCTCACAGCGTTCTCAATTTGGAGGTGTACATTGCGGGGGGGCGGGGTTATATTGTAACTCCTAACATTGACTGTTGACACAGGAAATCTTACACCACCTCGGGCCCTGAAGCTACTGCAGTTCCTAGGATAGGGTACACGTAGGTGCAGGATTTCCCTCATGAACTGCCGGATGACGACCGTTGAGAAAACATTTGGGGGCTTCTCACTGCAAAAAATGCTTCCTGATCACTCGCATACATGTTTATGTTCCCTATTTCTCCTAAGGGCCCTTTGACGTACCTTGCGACTGCGGCTTCTTCCACCTCTGCTGCCGTAGCAGTGTTTGTTCCTACTGTTGAGAAGGCTTTCCAGCCTTGCTGTGATTGAGCACCCGCGTTTTGGATTAATACAATTTACAGTAAGAAGGGCCTTCAGACGTGACGTTTCGGCTGTAAAATCCAAATCTTCAATCTCCCAAGAATGACTATTCCTCGTATACAAAAGGAGACTCTAATGGGAACGTTTACTGTTAGGATCGGGGTGCCGGTTTCCCCATTACTGACAGATCCTGTCCCCAAAACCCTAAAACCCTAACCCCTAAACTCAACCTGGAATGGTGTACAAGAGGGTTGAGCTACTGAGTTGTTTGAGGCTGTACAGAAGCGGTTAAGCGGTTAGGGTAACCCAGGATGTTTACCAACCTCATTTAGGGCTTAGGGTTTATAGAGGTGGCCTAGGATAATTACCAACCCGATTTTAGGGTTTACGGGCCAACAAGTACCAATAATGAAGAACGACCAGGAATATACAATGGAACATGAAATGGACATTGAGATCAGATTGGGTCGTAGTAAAATACGTCACCCGCATATGTATACAGTAGATAGTGGTTCCTTATAACATTTACTTGATTTCAGCTCCTTAACAGCAAACCAGAAGAGGCCACAGGTCTTCATCATCACTACGGTTCGCCTGACTGGCTATTGTCAAAGATTCAAGCCTAACATTCTTTAAGGTTTAGGGTGCATTTTAGCCTTGAAGGTCCAAGTACGAATCAGGGTTTGCAGTGCCCAAAACATGCAAATAATAGATTTTGTTACCTAAAACTCCATTTCCAACAAGACTTCAAGACCACAAACAAAACCTGGAAGAATGAAGTGTGCAGATTCTTCGGTGTCTTTAGGGTTGATGCAAGTCCTGGCGTTTACAGATGCAGAGAAGCTCAACGCTACTTATTTAAGACTATGAACAGCTAGGACGAAAAGCTGCATAATCCCTCCCCGAACATCAAACCCCCCCACCCCCCTAATCCCTACAGGGGTTTATCAATAGTTTAGGGTTTAGGGTAAACCCCCAACCCACCTCTAATATTAAATGCTCCCATTATACTATAATATACCATAAAATTGGAATATTTGGTATTTGGGGGGTTTTAATACTAGGGAAAGGATTACGAAGGAACCCTGTTTGGGGGCCATGAGGGTGTCTAGCAAATTAATCATGATACCACATATCTCAGAAGCGGATCCAGGGTGAATGGTTGAATATTAGGGGGATGGACTAGACAATTCTCCACAACCTCCTCAGCGAAATCTCATCTTAAGATTTGCAGTCGCTACCATAACCAGGAAATTCTCAACAGCCTTAAAAAGAGGCTAGCTGAAACCTAGGTGCTCTAGACCCCAGACATCCTTTCATCCGCATGTAAGGCTGAAGCCCGAGATGAAAATGTTTATTCTTGGGGCGTGGGCCGCTTTTAGGGAGATAGTTCCTTAGTAGCCCCTATATGAGCCTAGTTTCCATGTCATGTTCCGCTTTCTTTTTTTGTCCATGTGATTCTCCAGTTTAATCCTAGTCCCCAAGCCTTAAACCTTATATACTTTTTATATGCCCCTATATATCATCCCAAACCCTAAGCCCTAAATCCTAAACCCTAACCCTTAAGCCCTAAGGGGGACCACAAGCCCGGGCTCCTTGGGGAAGCAAAGGCCGTTGTACCAGGCCCAGGTGCCAAAAGGCCTTGGACAATTGAATCTTTACAGGGTTTCTACCTCCAAGTAAATGAGAAGTTTAGGGATGATTCCGGGGACTGAGGCTCTAGGGTTTAATAGTTACGGGAGTTGACTTACCCCAACCCCAAAGTGAGGACCCTCTTAGAGTCATAGAACAGTTCTGAGGTCCTTGCTACTATAGGGCTTGGGGGAGCTAGAACCCCGCTATTATGGGGTTTTGGGCAAATTGATTTCTAGATACTCAGGCATTTAAGGTTAATGGGTTTAGGGCTTTACAGGAAGAGGTTTGGTTGTTCAGGCTCTAAGGTCCGGACCACATAGGTTTTAAAGGTTCCGGGGAGAGGGTTTCTGGCCTAGAGCTTATAGGGTTTAAGGTTTGGGGTTTAAGGTTCAGGGCTTAGGGAAACGATTTTTTTGGAGGTTAGGGTCAAAGGTCATGGATACATGGTATAGAGCCCAAGTCTTGGACCCTCAGCCATGTGGGCTCAGCTATTCAGGGTTTTGAACTTCCGTAGTGTCAAAGATCAAAGACCCAGGGCTGCGCGTCAAAGATTCCAAGCTTAGACTTGAGGATTTGGGGTCGAGGACCTGGGCTTTACGGTTTATGGCCCCTTGTCTAAGTTTAGGGTTTACGACCCCTAGTCTAAGATTGACCGTTGAGTGCCTGTGGTGAGGGCTCAAAATTACTCCGCAATTTCTATGGGGAGCGTTTGATTGAGGAGAGATAAAGGGATGTATTGGGGCTTTTGGCGTTGCCCTACCCTGCGAAGAACGATTCACAGCTCTGGATGTAGGAATACTCCCAGTATCGATAGTGCCCAAAACCCTAAATCCTACACCCTAAACCCCTAAACCCTGAACCCTAAATCCTAAACCCAATACTTGATTGTGGGCACCCCGCGCTCAAACCCAGAAGCGCCCCAAACCTCGGACCCACCGACGCCACAGTTTAGGGTTTAGGGGGAACCCTAAACCCTAAATGTCACTAAATCCTGAACCATAACCCTAAACCCTAAACCCTAAATGTCACTAAACCCTAAACCCTAAATGTCACTAAACCCCAAAACCCTAACTAAACCCTAGGCTTAGATAACCCTGACGCTCAGTGCTCCGCCCTGCAAGAAGGCCACAGGTGCCCCGCCACCCTTGTTCAGGCCTAGGTTGGAGTTTAGGGTTATAGTGTTTATAGGGTTTATGAGTTTCGAGTTTCGAGAAATTTGGGGTGCTTAGGGTTTAGAATTTGGGCTCTTCTTTTTTCTTTTTTTTTTGGGGAGGGGGGGGAGGTTTAGAGGATTTAGCGAGTTTAGGGTTTTTAGAAGGCTTAGGAAGTTCTGGGCTCAGTTCTGGGGCTTCTGGCGTAGAGGTTTCTAGGGCCGTGGACGGGAGTTTGGGTTGTCAGCGTAGGCTGGTGTCCACTTATACATATAGGGTTAGGGTCATCATAGGGTTTTAGGGTTTAGGGTTTTAGGGTTTAGGGTTTTAGGGTTTAGATTGGGTTATTTCCCCTTACAGTAACAGTTACCACAAGGGGTAATAGGAGTTATAATAGCCCCTTAATAAGGCCCCCTTTAAGGACAGTTACTGGGTAGGGGAATGACCCCAACTTATACACTCTTAACAGCAGTTACCTTCAAAATAGCAGTTACCCAAACCCCAAGAGTAGGTAAAATGACAGTCTAAAATCCTTAGAGGGCTTAGGTAGGGCGTAACTGTCTGGAGGTTGAGGTTGGGAAAAAAAAGATGTTAGGGACTTCTAGGGACTGCTAGGGTCATCGGGCCCCTCTGGTCGGAGTTCTAACCATATATAATCAGGGTGAACCATGCAAGGCTTGTGAGAACCATAGCCTCAAAATGGCCTGCAAGTATATAAGGGATTACAATAGTACCCCCCCCAAAGGTACCCCCCAAGGGTTTAAGGAGCTAATACGGACTATATAAGGCTTATGAGAAGGCCTCATAGGGTTCTAAATCTGGGGGGCTACCTTTTCGGGGGGTACTATTGTAATCCCTTAGTATATCCCATCAATCTCCAAGGGAGCCACCGGCGCCTGAGAATAGTCTTCTGAAAGCCTATGTCTAATACATCTGGGGCTCCAAGATCATTTCTAAATTGGGGTTTTAGTGTGTAGGAGAGGATAGCACTCCAGCATAAATAGATAATCCCATCCTGTCCGAATCAGTCATGTTCGGCTTGCGTCTGGAGTTCGAGTCGCTGTAATTTAGTAATGATCTCAGAGCCCTGGAGGCATGCGACTTAAGCTTTCAGAAGACTATTCTCAAGCAGCACTGGTAGCTCGCTTGGAGATTCATGGGATATAGTCCGCCTGAAGTAGATAGTAATATGGGGTATAAGGGGATCTTATTATGGGTTTAGGGTTTAGGGGTAAGTGGGGATCTTATTATAATATACCCGAAGCCATATTCTATCTACTTAAGGGGGACTATAAACCCTAAACCCTAAATCCTAAACCCTATAACCCTAAATGGTAGCTTGGATTTTCTTTTCCATTATCCCAATATATCCCCTATAACCCCTATATCTACTTAAGAAAAAACGACACACTTGTTTAGGGTTTTAGGCGAGGTCAGCAACTTGGGGTTGCTTTTGGGGGGTTGGGGTCTTCGAGGTTTTCTGGTGCCTGGGAGGCCGCGGTACGCTTCTGATCAACGCAGCGCACTCAGAAAAGCGGTGGAGGGAAGCTCTGTTTAGGCTTTAGGGTTATTCTGGCATAAAGCCTGAAAAGCCGCTCCTTTCCTGACTTCTCAGGGGCAAAGACCATCTTCCTCATGGCAAGTTGCTATCAAAGAAGCAGCCACCAAAAGAGACAAAGGTCTCAAGTCCCATCGCCACTACAGGGGCCGGAAAAATTAGCCATATCGTATTTGGGATACCCTACTACAAGTACACGAAGGATTTGAACCCACAATATAATTAATTCTTAAGACCCCTACTTTTTGTCCACTCCCATACTCGCCCCGAAGAGGCCCAAGGTTCGGCGTGAAACAAGCATCAGGCTTCTTCAACGCTAATGTAAACCCCTGATTCATAAACCCCCTCTTCTTCGCAGACATAGTCGGGATCCTGAAACTAAATATTACGGCCCTTAAAAGGAGGAGGTTATGAGTCACGGGTCTGAAGCCTAAACCCTGTTAATCACGCATCTACATTCCTGAAAACCATCAAAGCCAGCATCTTTGGGGTCTTTTAAGCTTCTTGCCAGGGATTTGTATAAGAACCCCGAAAAAAAGTAAACATGGTTTAGGCTTCAGGGGGAGGTTCGGGGTTTAGGCTTCAGGGTTCCGCGAGGCTTAGGGTTCTGGGGAGGGTTTAGGGTTTAGGGCTCAACAGGAGGTTTAGAGTTTAGGGCGTAAGGCTTGACAGGAGGTTCAGGGTTCAGGGTATAGAGCTCAACAGGAGGTTTAGGGTTTAGGAGGAGGTTTTTCAGCTAACACGCCTGAACCCTAGGCTGAAATTTGACCTACTGATTTCCGCAGCCTACAGAAAGTAAAGCACCGCTGCCCCCAGAACCCAAAATGCGGTTTAGGGTTGAGGGTCTAGGTTCCACCTGTCGAGTCTACTTGAAAACCCTGATCCCTATAGGTATCTGCAACAAGCTGGAACCTCCGCGGCTACAGACCCCAATTTCGCGCTGCGGAATTTCAGAAACTACTTCCTGAACCCCTAAGGGTCCAAGGACCCAAATGAAAGGGTTTTAGGGCCCAAATACCTTTAGTATTTAGGATTTGGGCCCTGAAGCCCTATTATTTGGGTCCTTGGACCCTTAAGGAACCCTATCAGCTCAAAAACAGCACCCTGGGATGTTGCAAGTCAAGGGTGGCCCTGACAATCCTCCGTAGTCCTTACCACGGGTGCCCCCCAAAAGGGAGAGCCACAATGCCACCTAAACCCTACACCCTGAAACCCTAAACCCTAAAAACTTAAATCCTAAGCCCTAAAACCCTAAACTCGTAAACTCTAAAACCTTAAACCCTTAACCCTAAGCCCTAAAGCCCTAAACCCTAAACCTTTGAAACCCTACACCTGAAACCCTTACAACCCAATATCCTAAACACAAAAACCGTCAACCTTTGCCCTAGGCCTTTACTTCGATTTGACTGTAAACTCTGGAAAAGCAGCTGGACACTTGCGGAACGATGGGTTTCAAACCTTGCGGGCCAGGGGGTAGGGTTCAGGGGTTAGGTTGGGTACTGCCCCCCCTCACTAACAGTTGGATAATAAATATATCATGGTTACATATAGCCCTTACTAGGACCCCTAATATAGACTGTTCCTGGGTGGGGGCAGTACCCAAGGGTTAGGGATTAGGGCTTAGGGTGTAGGCTTGGCTTAGAGCTTCGGATTTACGGGGTTGACGGTTTAGGCTCATCCCCTCCCCTAACAACAATAGGGTTTAGGTATTTTGGTTAAGGGTTTAGCAGTCTTCACTCTTCTCTATCCAATGGGACTCTAATGGCATATTTCCTCAAACAGGGGGGGTGGTTTGTTAAAGGGAGGTGATTTCAAAGGGGGCTTTGATTTGAAGGTTGAGGAATAGAATGCGGAATGCGCGTATTCTCCAAAAACGGAAATAATTCGGGCCTGCAGCGGAACTCAATGCCTTGTTTAGGGTTTAGGGAATAAGGGAATACATTATATGAGCTACTGTCTAAACTCCTAGTATCCCTCTTGGTAAGCCCTACAATGCTCTCCATATAATCCCCTATATAACCCCCGTGAAGGAGTATAGACTATAGCTCATATGCACATGGTGATCTGGCCTTTGGTTAAGGTCTAGCTCTTGAAAGGGGGAAAGGCATTTAATTTGAAGACAAGTCTAGCAGGCACAACTGGAGCATGAGGCCTCTGAAAAGCCTCCGGTGCAAGCATGGGCCCTTGCCTGGGTTGCTCTGTAGGAACTTAAACTAGGTTGCC
This sequence comes from Symbiodinium pilosum, assembly GCA_905231905.1. Taxonomy (NCBI): domain Eukaryota; class Dinophyceae; order Suessiales; family Symbiodiniaceae; genus Symbiodinium; species Symbiodinium pilosum. Next base: position 24,533 of record CAJNIZ010043879.1, read on the forward strand.
ATAATCTGGATATGTAGCAAGTATATAATGGGCTTTCCTCAGTGTAGGAACTTAATTCAAGTTTCTTAGCCGCAACCCAGTGACCTCCTACTGAGATCTACTTAGTGACGCAGTTCTGAAGGATGCTTCATGCTGCGTCCGAACTGCCCTGTACCCTCCCCCTAAGGGTCCATGGTCCCAAATAATATGCCTTTAAAAGGGTTATAGGGGATACATGGGACTCTATAAGGGGTATATAGGACCCAAATAATATGGTTTTCGGGCCCAAATACCATCAATACTATAGTATTTGGGCCCTAAAACCCTATTATTTGGGTCCTTGGACCCTCAGGGTCCTAGACTACTAGCTAAAGCGCTTACGCATACTCAGGGACCGTAGTTTCGAGAAACTCCCCAATTGTCTGCAGAGTACTCCCTCATCCTAGTTTTAATCCCTAAAGGGACTTTCATGGGAAACCCGCACAGGGAACCCCAAGGATATAGTAGGAATAGAATAGGCGTGTACCTACCAGGACCCTTACATTCTGCTATTTTTCTACGATATTCTTCAGGTTCCCTAAACCCTAGAACCAAACTCCTCAATGAAATAATAGCCCTCGGTCCTCGCGTTCGAACCCTATAAACCCTAAACCCTTTTACTGGGCCCCAAACCCTTATAACCCTAAACCCTACACTCTAAGCCCTGAACCCCCAGTGCCTTGGGTCGGCCACAATCGCTCAATCTCTCCGGGCAACGTCATAGCGGGAGGTTTCCTTCAGCGGTGTAGGGCCCAGAGCAGTAGAATAGGGTTTCGGGTGATGTCAGGGCCTAAGTAATATCATCGTTTATGGAGTTTAGGGTGCAGGGCTTAGGGGTGTAAAAAACAGAATACGGGAGAATCAAATGGAAATTCAAGTGGACAAAGCAATGGAAACTCAGAAAATAATGTTGGTAATCAGGCAGCCCCTTTCGTTAGGGGCTTAGACGGGAGTTTCTCCGTCTCTCAGAGAGGGGGAAGCCCTACGGACTCTGTAGAAATCAAGCAAATGCGGTGTTCGTGAGATTTTGTTCGTAAACTTTGCCAGATGTTTATCAAAATCATTTAGATGGACTACATTACATCTGAGGATCCGCTTCTGATGTGGGATCATGATGAATGTGCTAGACATCCCCATGCCCCCGAACCAGGGTTCCTTGGTAATCTCCTCCCCCATTGTTAAACCCCCTCACCCCTAATATTCAATGCTGCCACTATATGGTATATGATATTGGGCGTATTCTATATTAGGGGAGGGGCGGGGTGGTTTATATTGGGGGGAGGGGATCAGAGGGTGGGAACCCCAAAACAGAAACTTGGGTCGCGGTCCGTATCTGCAAGACCAGGGTTTCAGGGCTCAGTAGCTCAGACAAACGTTCTAAAATCAAAATCTGCAGGCCCGCCAACGGCCCGCCAAAACACAAAACTGTGCCGCGCAGTTTCGCACAACGCAGCACATGCCCACCCACCCAATCCTAGGGTGCTGAAGAACCCCTCGGTTAATCGTGATCCAACACCAAAAAGAATTCAGCAGTGTCAAGCAGCGCTGCTTGACTTTCGGCTCTCGGATTATGGTCCCCTTGAGTAGATAGAATATGGCTTTGGGGAACTAGAATAAGATCCCCACATACCCCATATTCTTGCATATATGGATACCGAGGCATGCACTTAGACCACCCATTGCTTAGCATGATCAAACCTGGCCAAGGGGACCCCGGCTCCTCAAATACCGATCCACCCCCCGCCCCCAATAGCAGGGTTTAGGGTTTAGGGCTTAGGGTTTAGGGTTTTAGTACAAACGCCTATTCCCCCACCCCTGCCATCTCCCCCCCGGAATAGCCCCCCAATTCAATACCATAGTCTTGTATCTAACCCTAAACCCTAAACTCTAATCTATATGGGGTACCATAGTCTAAATCTTAACCCACAGAACCCTAGGAAGAAAAAAGGATCCTGCTTTTGCATAAACATAGGAGCCCCATACCCCACAAAGTATAAAGGAAGCGTCCTTGGATCCATAGTAGACCACCCCGCTGATTGGCTTGATGGTTACGAAACAATGTGAAACAGCGAGCTATCCCCAAAAAACATACAGCCCTAAACCCTAAACCCTACACCCTAAACGCTGAGGATCCCTGACATTGATCCCGAAATAGGCCCCATCTGAGACTGCCGCGCAGACTTCGTGAGTGAAGGTGGTGGCCTAGCGCACGGTGAGCTCAACTCAGGTCAAGGTCTGTCTTGAAGACTGGTCTAAGGTTTAGTTTAGGGTTTAGGGTTTAGGGTTAAGTTTAGGTATACTAATAGCATACGGGCCGTTTTTTTTGTTACCTTTGTTTGGAGGGGGGGAGGGTTGGGTCTTCATGTTACCTACTTACCTACTTTTTGGGTCCACAGTTGTAATGGATGATTATTCGTATTTCTTCAAGGTTCTGAATCTGCACAGACAATCTGAGAAGTGCAAAAACATGAAGGATGCTCTTCGGTATTCGATGAAAGCAAGAGGTCAGGGGTATAACCGGACAGAGGGCACTTCATGGAGGACATGGGTTTTCTTTAATTTCTGAAACATCTTTTGCCAACGCTTACTCATGGACATCGTACCCATCTTGCCCATACCAAAATGCCTCTTCCAGAGGTTTAGCCAGGGAAGGCCCAAGCCATCATCAATGACGAGCATAACTTCAGTTGCCGCAGACAATTGCGCGCACAGGCAATATGACGCACATCATGAGCAACTTCAGCTAAATAGCCCGTCCGGCACCTAAAAGAGTCGTGACACCTGCTTCATTGAAGCAGGACTGCAGGGGAAACAGTACGGTAGGAATACTAAGCCCCTGGAGATAGCATGGGGTTTAGGGTTAGGCATTTGAGTCATAATCTAAACTCCTAGTATCCCCCTGAATAACCCCTATAGTAGTCCCCTATATATTTCCCCTATAATAACCCCCCCTTAAGGAGTTTAGACTATGGCTCATTTAGGGTTTAGGGTTGAGCAGAAGCAAGGTCAGCCTATATGCCTGTAGCTCAACAACGGACGTCTCCACTTGTGGCATGCAAAAGAAACCCAAAAGGTCCAAGGACCCAAATAACAGGGTCCCTTTAAAGGGGTTCTAGGGGGATATCTAGGGTTTAGGGTCCAAGGACCCAAATAGTAAGGTTTTAGGGTCCAAATACCATTGATACTATAGTATTTGGGCCCTAAAACCTTACTATTTGGGTCCTTGGACCCTTAGGGAAAAGCAGCACAACACCCGGCGTAAGGACCCGCCCAGTGAACAACCGCAAATTTTGCGAGGAAGTAGCCCTAAAACGGAAACCCCAAACCTAAACCCTAAAACCCTAAAACCCTAAACCCTAAACCCTAAACCCTAACCCTGAACCCTAAACCCTAAACCCTAACCCTAAACCGTAAACCTGGGCCCTAGCCCTAGACCCGGCCCTGGACCCTAAGCCTCAAACCCTCAACCTTTAACCTGGAACCCTACCCAGACCCCCAAAAGGATCTAAAAATTAGATCCCCTAGAACCATAGGGTAAAATATAAAAGGATTATATAGGGGTTATAATGGGTTTATATAGGGGATCTAATTTTTAGATCCTCCCAGGGGTTTGGGTAGACCCTTAGCCCGTACACTCTTCCTTGGGTACTGCTCCCACCCAGCCACAATCTGTAATGGGGATGCTATTTAGTGCTGTGTATAACGATCTCAGAAATGTCATCCAACTGTTACTGAGAGGGGGCAGTACCAAAAATCTTCTAGCCCTGAACCCTAAACCCATAAATCCCTAAACCCAAAAAACCCTAAACCCACAAACCCTAAACCCACAAACCCTAAACCCCTAAACCGCATAAACCCGTAAACCCTAAACCCTAAATCCTGAGTCTCAAACGGTGCCGGCTCAGTTCGTTCAGGGGAGCGCCCCCCTTAGCGGAAATCTTCACTTTGCAGCGAAGTTGGATTTGGTGGCATCATGTTTCAACATTCAGGGTGTATAGTCCCCCTTAAGTAGATAGAATATAGGGTTTAAGGTTTAGGGATTACGGTTCAGGGTTTAGGGATTAGGGTTTAGGGGTTATAGTCCCGCTTAAGTAGATAGAATATGGAGTATATGGGGGTCGTATTATAACATACCCAAAGCATCCGAAAGCCACATTCTATCTACTTACGGGGGACTATAGGGCTTCAAAGTTCAGCGTCTAGCATTTAGGGTTTAGAGCTTGGGGCTCAGGGCTTGGGGTATTTGAGGTCTGTTCTTTGAGTTCATGTAATGTTTAGGACTTGCGGACTTTGCTGGACCCATCTGTAAATACTTACAAGCAACAGCGAGGTCAAGACTGGAGTATCTCAAATGCATGGCCCCTCATTTTGGGGGGGTGTCTGCTATAGAATCATGATGCTAATGAGACCTGCTCAAGTTCCCGGCATAAAAGGGGCCCTAAACGCTAAACAAACTGCTTACACAGGCTGATTGGCTCATGACCCCCACGGCAGGGACACTAGATTAAAAATATAACGGTTCTCCATGTTCTCTTCCATTATCCCAATATAACCCCGATAAACTATAGTAGTGCCCATGTTCCTTTCCATTATCCTTAAAGTCTCCGTTGTTCAGCAAAACCTTCTGAAGAAAACCCCTACCTAAACCCCAAAAGTATGTAAAATATTAGCCCCAAACCCCATAATAATAGCCATAAAAGCTATCATTTTACATACTTTTGGGGTCCAGATAGGTCCCACACATCTCCTTTAACCCTGAGTCCGGGAGTTTTGCTTCGTACGGTTCGGGTTTGTACCCTTGGGTTTGGATCCCTAAACCATGAAATTATGGCCCTAAATAACGGTATAGGGTTTAAGGTTTAGGGTTTAGGGCCATGAAATATGGCCCTAAATAACGGTATTTGGGGCCCAAAACCCAAGGTTACAAACATTAAGGGTACAAACTTAAGTCTTTGACTGAGCCTCTAGAGTTGCAATGTAGACCCACTGAAATAATTTTAGGCTTATGTTGGGGTTGTATAGGGATGATGGAAAAGAAAATGGAAACTACTATTTAGCGTCTAGGATTTAGGTGTAGGGTTTAGGGCTTAACCCTGTTAACCTTCATCCGTAAATCCTTGATAAACCCTAGAACCCCTAAACCCTTACCTTGTTCCTGACTGGGTACGAAGACAAACCTCTGGCTTCATGTGAGCTCTAGCCCAAACTCCCGGTATCGTCCTTAAAAAGCCCTATAGTACTCCCCTATATATGATCCCCTATATAACGCCCCATCAAGGAGTTTAGACTACAGTTGATGTTCCTTTTTGGGCTAAACCCGCAATACGGGCGTGAGACACCGTGGTGGTCTTATGCTACACCCTTCGTAGGGTTAAGGGTTTAAGGCCTGGGGCTCAGGGTTATTTGGGGATAATGGAAAAGAAAATTGTAACTACTCTATTGTTATGGGGGATTCCTATTATTTGTACTACTAATTTAACAGTTAGGATTCAGGGGTTTGGTGTTAACCTTTAGATTTAGGGTTTAAGGTTTAAGGCCCCTCGATTCCTGTACCCCGCAACCTAGGTTAAGCCCGACCCACTACTGGTGGACATTCGACAGTAAACGAGTGCTGCTGCTGTCGTATTCTTACAAACTGGCAATAGCATAAAGTGAGTCTGGTGACTGTCGAGCAAAACCAGCACATGTACTAGGCCATTCAAGACAGTGGCAGGGACAACGATGGAAGTACGAGTAGTCGCAGCCGATTTGAAAAAGGGATCCCGTATACGACGCTTCCGGGAATGTGTTGCGAGTCTGCTCACATTTGCAGCGTCAAGTGCACAATTTTGGGACGAGAATGCAAGAAACAAGATGTCCTGTTCTCCGTCTTGAAGTAGGGCTTCTCCGTCTTGAAGTAGGGCTGAACCGACTGGGACTGCTCAATTCCGCGCGACGGTTGATGGAGCTGCCAGAAGATGGCTACTCGTTCCTCGCCTTGGGCTTGGAAAATTCCGGTTGCCGCTTACTGAGCGTCCAAGTTTTTGGGTGAGTGGGTAGGCTTACAGGTCTTTAGGGCTCTGGAATGTATCATCCTTGACAACGCAGGATAATGTCAGGGACTGAGTATATTCATGGTGTACTGATACTTCTTGGTGCCTAAAGCTTGCCACAATCGCTGAACCCTCATCCCCAAAAAAGCTCCTCCCGGAAGTCTACTACCGGAAACTTAGTAATTACCAACATTATGGTCCGGGATTCTTATATAATATGGTGCAGAGTACTTCAAGTAGATCTTAAATTCATGAAATTCATATTGGTAACCGTGTGAGCCCTTACATTGCAATCCCTATCAACCCAGTTTCCATTTCATCTTCCACCTTCTTTTTCCTTTCGATTCTTCATTACTGGGGTAATAACTCTATGCAACCGGATATATCCGCCTACCTAAGCTGAACCCTAAACCCTAAACTCTAAACCCCAAACCGATTTTGTTAATGATCTAGCGCCCCTGCATTAGATTCCCTAAGCCCTAAACCGTAAACCCTAAACCCTAAACCTTAACCGTGTGGTAGATACCTGAGCCCAGGACTACGTTGGAACAGCATCAAATTTGCCTTCAGCCGCTCCTGTGCCTCCACGGGGAACGGAAGCCCAAATTTGGGACTGGGTTGCATAGGGCTTAGGGTTTACTCTAAACCCTAAACCCTAAATCATAAACCATAAGCCCTTAACCCTAAAAATATTCAGGGATTCGGGTTTAGGGCTTAGGGTTTACTCTAAATCAACCCTAAACCCTAAAAATAGTTTGGGATTTGGGTTTAGGGATTAGTGTGTAGGGTTTCGGGAGGGTTTCATCCGTGGGAGCTCCAGACATAGTATTTCATCGAGCTGTCGATCAAGCTCACCCTGTACCCTTCCCTAATGGTCCAAGGTCCCAAATAATATGCCTTTACAGGGGTTGTAGGGGATATTATGGGACTCTATAAGGGGTATATAGGACCCAAATAATAGGGTTTTAGGGCCCGAATACCATTAAGACCATAGTATTTTGGCCCTAAAACCGTATTATTTGGGTCCTTGGACCCTCAGGGCTTCATTCAGCTTCCAAGGAAGTGTTTGAGCTAGATTGGGCGTCAAAGGCTACTATTTAGCAAAAATCGAATATAAAGACACAGTTGGAGCCCCTGAAATTTGGGAGGGTTTAGGCTTGAGGTGGTTCAAGGTGTAAGTTGAAAGTTTGGAAAACCTGAAGCCTCAAACTACCTTTACCATTTAGGATCACTTTGTATTGTTCTACAGGTTGAGCCTTTTTTGTTCTTTACTTGTAGGGGGGGTTTGGGGTTTAGGGCGCCCTTACTAATCAAGAGCTTGGAGTGCACATCTCTGGGTATGGAGTTACCTGGAACCTGTAGGGCCCAAGAAATATTTCTTGGGTACTGCCCCCCCTCAGTAACAGTTGGATACTACTTATAATAGGGTTATATATAGCCCTTAATAGGACCCCTAATCTAAACTGTTACTGGGTGGGGGCAGTACCCAAGCCCAAGAGATATTTCGAAGAGTAAAGGGAAAGGCTTTACGAGAGCATCACCGCGTAGCCCGAACACTGAAAGCCGACTTGGAGGGTTTTGAAGAATCTTACGTGAGAGTAACCCCCTGTGGCTTATAGGCTTACTCCCTAAACCCTAAACCCCTAAACCCCTAGACCCTAAACCTGTTACGACGGTTAAAACTGCCCGTGAACCTTCAAGTCAGCGCACGTTCTGCCCAAGCTTCCCACAACGAACCACCGTTTTCGCGTGGAATTCGCTAGCCATATCTTGCACGAGCATCTCGTACAGATCTTCTGCCTAAGCCCTACCTGCAAAGCCTTTAGCTGCATCATTTCTGTCCTTTCACGGGAAATTGTCTTTTGTGGAAAAAACCATTTTCAGAGGGAGCGGGCGGAATTGGGCGGAATAGCGTTATTTCTAGCTTGTGCGGACGTTTTTCAGGTTCGATTGACATACCAAGCGGGCTTTTTTGGATGGACTGTCATATTCATAGAATTTTTGAGCGGCCTTTTTTTGAGGAATTGCGCGCCAACAGAAGGCAAGTTGCTTTGGGTTTTGAAAGGGCTTTCTGATAACAGCTACAGTCCGTAATTTCATGCCCCAAACGGCCCTACAACATTTGTCAGTAAAGTTTCCTTGGTCCACGGATGCAGCTGCAGAACCTGATTTGCGAGCTTTAGACTGGACCATATTCAATTACTTCCAAGAATTATAATATATTTCCCAGAGCTAAGAAAAGTGGAATGAAGGCCACAACAGCCCATCTACAATATGCTATAAAATACAAAGGCTGTAAACTTCTCGACCCTGCGCTGTTGAGCTACCCATTTCAAAAAAATCAAAGCACAATATTAATGGGCTATATGGGGCTTGGGCGCCGGAAAGTTTTTTGGGGCAAACACCTTTTTAGGGCGTGGGGCGCAGCAAGGCAATAGGTTTTTGACGCAACGCCACAGGGCAAATTGATCGCAGGATTAGTTTTGTCAAGGGGGGCGGAATTGTTCGAGACCTAGATTCACGAATTTGGTGGACTCTTATATATATATATATACACATATTTCGATCGAAGAAAAAGTGCATCGAACAAGCAGAATTGGAATCAAACAAACAAGTGTAAACTCGCATCAGACAAGAAATTCTAACAGGCAAGTACCAATTGCTGATCAAGAGGCAGAAATTCGGGTCAAAGAGGCCGAAATTCGCGTTAGACTGCGCCAAACAAACAGAACTTCCAATGAGACAGGCAGAAATTCGTATCAAACAGGCAGAAATTGGCAGAACCAGGCGGCACCTCGGAATTCGCGTCAAGCACGTCCAACATCAAACACCGGAACTTCGCGCAAACAAGCCTCGAACGGCAGAAGCTCGCGCGAACTTACAAAACCTGAGAGGGCAGAAATTCGCGGCGAGCAGGCAGAAATTCGCGTCAAACAGGCAGAATTTGGCAGAACCATCCGGCCACTCAGAAAAATGTAATATTACGAACACAATGGGCAGGAATTCACGGAACTCACGTCCAACAGGCAGCGTCGAACGCCAGAAATTCACGCGAGCGGGACGGAAATTTGCGCGAACACGAGGCCTCAGAAGGCAGAATTTCGCGGCGAACAGGTAGAAATTCGCGTCAAACAGGCAGAATTTGGCAGAACCATGCGGTCACTCGGAAAAACCTGAATAGGAAGGATTTCGCGCGGCACTCACGTCCAACAGGCCGCTCCGAACAGCGGAAATTCGTGCGAACAGGCGGCATTTCGCGGCAAAGTACGAATTTTCAGAAAGCCTCAGCGGGCGGAAATTCGCGTCGAACGGCCGGAAATTCGCGTCGAGCGGGCGGAAATTTGCGGAATTTATCTTCAAGCCGGGGAGCCACGCTCGCGTCTCCTCGCGTATTCCACGTCTCCTCGCTCTCTCGCGTCTTCTCGCGTCTCTCGCATGTCCTGGCGTACCCGCGCGTCTTCTCGCGTCTCTGGCATGCCCTGGCGTCCGCGCTCGTTTGCGCGCGTCTTCTCGCGTGTCCTTGTCTCTCCTCGCGTCTCTCTCTCGCGTATCCTCACGTCTTTTTTGTCTCCTCGTGTTTTTTGCGTCTCTCCCGTCTCCTTGGGTCTCTCGCGTCTCCTCGCGTCTCTCGTGTCTCCTCGCGTCTTTCCCGTCTCCTCGCGCGCCCTCGCGTCTCCTCGAATCTCCGCGAGTTTCCTCGCGTCTCCTCGATTCTCCTCGCGTCTCCTGGCGTCTTTCGCGTCTCCTCCCGTCTTCTCGCGTCTCTCGCGTCTTTTTGTGTCTCCTCGTGTCTTTCGCGTCTCTCCCGTCTCCTTGGGTCTCTCGCGTCTCTGGTGTCTCCTCGCGTCTTTCCCGTCTCCTTGCGTCCCCTCGCGTCTCCTCAAATATCCGCGCGTTTCCTCGCATCTCCTCGAATCTCTCGCGTCTCCTGGCATCTTTCGCGTCTCCTCGCGTCTCCTTGCGTCCCTCGCTTCTCCTCGTGTCTCAAAGGTTTGAGGTTTATACGTTGTTGGCCTTCATGGCTATAATGTCTATAGTATAAGCTTGTACATGATCTGGTTTGGGGTCTACATAAGGGTATGCGCGGGATTGCTTTTGGCTTGTATAGGGTGAACAGTTTACAAGGCTTATTGTTTTTGGGTAATTGTTTCCCCAAATATTAAACGACATCCTCCTCCCTCCCTACTGTAATAACAAATAATCCGGGACCCGACAAACTATTTAATATCAGCGGGAAAATTTCATGAAATTAGTAAATAAGGTTGCCTGCAAGACTTTTCAACTCCATGAAAATCAATAATGATTAGTTACATGAATAAGTTCGATCCAATACTTGACGTTCGATATCATTAAAATATGTACAATCAACTCATTATTCAGTTGCATGAGTAATCGATAACTGCCTGTTAGAACTCCCTAGTTCATTTGCAATTGGCAGCTTTTAGAGCGTAGACTTGCCTTTTCAACAGTGCATCTTAGCATTTTTGGGCCGCTGAAGTGATTGCGTAATATACGGGATTTAATGTTAAGGGGAAGGGATTAATTGGGCTTTATATGGCGTTACAAGAGTTTCGAAAGTGTGTGAGGGTTTACAGTAATGGGCTTCGGGTCCACGACTTGTTTGCGCAATCGGTTCTTGTTATCCGGCCCGCGACTCCATGGCATGTTTAGGTTTGTGTTTTGGATAACCTTTGCCCAAAGGGCGAAGATGCTGAAAAATAAGCCCTCCTTCATTTGCTTGACAAGTGTCATCACGCATGTAATCGGGCGGTTTTCACTGCTGTTGTGTAGACAGAATCTACTGCTTCGGCCTTTTTTGATATGAGTATCTCTCTTCAAACGGGCATTTTTTTGCGGAATGCGTGAAACCAGTGAATCTGTTTTTTCATGAACGGCCTTTTTTGAGCGGAAGCGGGCGGAAATGCTCACGAGAAAGGCCCTCAACCTTTTTTATGCGCATCAGGGCTTCGCTGGTAAGTTCCTAACCCCATCTACCCCCCAAACCTGTGGGAAAAACCACCCTAAACCCTAACCCTGCCCTAGAAGCCCAGGTACCGATATAGTAGGTCCTTGGGTTGTAGATAGTATAAATGTATATAGGGACGTGAGGACAGGAACCCAATATACAGGTAACTGGGCTTCTAAGGCTACATGAACCCTAAACCCTAAACCCTAAATGAACCCTAAGCCAACTTGCCGGCCTCCATCAGAGGTATCTGCGCCATCCTCAGCAGTTCCCAACCCGAGGGCTCAAGGAGCTCAACCCTGGTGCTCTATATAAATAATACCTACATTGGGTTTCGATTATGCCCATGGAGATTTCCGTATTCTATCTACTTAAAGGTAACCATACATGTATGGTGGTTCGCTCAACGCACGGCGCACCCACCCACAGCTGCTCAACGCACCACTAATCACAGATAAAACCATGGACCCCCATACCAGCTCCTTTGAAAAAGGGACAGCAATCTTTATAGAGACCACTTTGGGCTTTCATGTTAGTTTAGGGAAATGTACACTTCAGAGGTTCTGTTCGAAAAAAACACAGGGCTTACAAGGTAAGGTCTACAGGAAGTTGGAGTACAGGAAAAACCCCACCTTTAGTGCACCTGCCTTCATCCCACCTTTTGATTTTGAGACCCCTGATTATCTTAAGGTCAGGGTCAGTGGAAGCCCACGTTTTGAGCCCCCCTGGAACATTCCCAGCCCTAAGCCCTAGTTAATAAACCCTAGACCCCAAACCCAAAACCTTAAACTCTAGACCCTGAACCCTAGACCCTAATTACTAAACCCTAGACCCTAAACCCTAGACCCCAAACCCAAAACCCTTTGAATCCGATCGAGCAACTTCTTTGGTGGGAGTAGCGCTGCCTTTGGCGGCTCGACAGTAGCAGCGCCTTCGGCTAACCAGTTTCTGAAATCGATTGCCCAAAAGGTCCCTGTACTCAAATAACAGGGCCCCAGGCCTCACATACTAGAATCTGGGTATCTGAAACCGTGTGATTTGTGTAATTGCACACTTATTCATGCATCTACAGAATAGATATTTGGGGCGTTTAATGTAAGGATCTTTTCATCACGCGCCGCGGAGCACGGGCGCTTTTTCAGTCCTTTCTTGCGGTTCTCAGGATGATGGAAAGCGCAATGACTTACTGGTGGTTAGTAGGGCTTAGGGTTTAGGGGTTTAGGGTTTAGGGAATAAGGGAGGGTTCAGGGTTTAAAGTTTACGGAATAAGGAAACATAGTTCCTATATAGTACCTATCTAATGTATTCCGGTTCCCCTTACCAAACCACCAGTAAGATGACGATGCACTTCGACGAAACTCCGTTTTTTGCATGTTTTTGGCTGGTATGCCTTTTGTCTTAAAAGAGAAGCGACGATTTTCATGTTTACAAGTGGATGGGGTCTTGAAGCCTTGTGTAGCACTAGATGGGGTCCCTAGTAAATGTTTCGCTACGGCGAACCCTCGAAATAGATTGCAAGAGTAAGAATGATCTCATAATGGGTTCGTGGAAAGGCGAAACAACAATGCACTGCCCCTACGGGGCGAAGCAGCGCTCGAGGAGTCTTACGAAGCATACCGAGGTGCTGGAAATGCTACTGCTACAGTGTTTAGCAGGCAGAGGGACTTCGCAGAAAGTGGAATTGCCGGGCTTGCTCTCGTCCCCACACGCTGTTGTGTTGTAGCAAGCGATGAAACATACACGCCAAAATCTGCTTTCCAAAAAAGCCAGCCACGCACATCGGTTCTCTTCAGCTAAGCGCTCGGTCATTTGGTGCAGTGATAGACTACTGTGAGATGGTCTGGGAACCATATGCTCTCTAGGGTGAGTGTCATTATTTATTGTCTGGGCATTGGCATGAATGCCCCTCAACGGCTGAGGCGTGAACTGGTAGAGTTTAGAAACTATGGCTTGGAGTATTAGGACTCAAGGCCTAATTGCCTTGGAGCTTTGGGCTTGTGGATTTGCAGGGTTTAGGCCGCCAGGTGGGATGTACGTAAGAGATCCTTGCACTCACCACTCTAAACCTGAAACGTAAACCCTGCACCCTAAATCGATTTCCCCTCGTCAGTCACCGCGACAGTAACTGTATGCATACATCAGAGAGTATACCCTCCAGGTTATAGTCAGAGTCTTGGCTTATGTTCACATGAGCTATAGTCTAAACTCCTAGTATCCCCCTTAGTTACCCCTCTAGTAGTCCCCTATATAATCACCAACCTGAAAGGTGAGCCACAAGAAGAGCTTGTTATCCGCCTTTGCTAGAAAGAATGGATTAGGATAATTACGTCTTGGTCTTGGTGTCGGACGAATCGTCCCAACTTCACGGCTCCCCCCCATTCGACTTGTTCTATCCTGGCCTGGCACAGGCTTTCTCGCACGACTTTGATATCGTATAGAAGAACCTCACCAAGCGGTTGCCTGCACTTCGGGGGTTCACACGGCAGCGAGCGCCACCTTGGAATACCCAGGCCAGGGAGCAAATCGCGGTGCGTGACGCCTCGGGAGTGGCAGGAAGCGAGGCCACGGCTCATCTGTTGGCCCAGGCACCTCAAAGGCGGCTGGATGTCAGAAATCAGCCAGCGCTAGGATTGCGAGGTTTGCATATGCGGAGAACATTGTCCTCCTCGCTCCTCGGTGAAGGAGGTCTCCGGCCCGCTGCAAGGGGAGGCTGAAGAAAGTCTCGAAGGATGCGTCGGCCATGGCCTTGTAGGGATCGCATGCAGAAGCGCAATCCCTTCCCTTCTTCTCTGAAGCTTTTGCTGGGATGCTCCTAGACGGTGAAGCAATGTACGAAGCTTGAAAAGCTAAAGGGCTGCAGATCAGGCAGCTGGTTTGTGGCAAGCTCTAATATATCCACTTGGCAGTTTGAAAACTGTTGTGGGCAACGTCATATCCCTAGTTGCATATATCCGGTGGCCAGGGTCACATATTTGGTGGGCAAGATCATATATCTGGCGGGCAACGTCATCGCTTGGCCGAAGCCTTAGAATTGGTGGGCAATTGGTGGGCAAGGTCGTAAGTCTGGTGGGCAGGACACGCGCAAGAAAAACATTAGTTGCGTTTTCAGAACTTGCTTTTTGCTGCTTCTAGGATTCTGTTGCTGCGATCGGCAAGGTTGACAACCCCACACCTCGACAAGTCACGAACAAAACCAAAGTCTCGCTTAAGGTCAGCCGATTTGGGAAAGCCATTTCAGACCATGCTCCTGGCATTCCTTTTTTCTGACAAAGTGCTGGATGAAAGTGTTCGATGAAAGTTCATGGCAGCCGGCGCTTGAGCTGTGCTTTCAACCGAGTACTTATGATCATCGTATGGATGTCTTCAGAATTCATCTTGGCCCACACCCACCCAGTATAAGTTCATTCATCACGGTCAGCTCAAGCACCATTTGCGGTTGGCACGCCTGCTGGCCTCATGCCAGCGAGGCAGCATGCGAACGGGAGCCGGCGGACGCCGAATATGGGACCCTCCCTGGAAGCATCTATTAATGGCTTCGTCCAGAAGCACCGCCTGGGCAGCACACGGTATTCATCAATCACGAGCGAGACTTAGTATTGGTCAGTATTGCGGCATGGTCAACACCTCGGGCCGCGGCGGTCCCGTAGAAATTATGGTGAGCATAGGTCCATCTCACCCAATGTCCTTGCAGCGCTGAAACCCGGCACGGATGCTATCAACACATGTACTGGACACCTTCCCACTCGAACGGAGTCTCCATAGCCTCGCGCACATAGACATATCTCTATAATCCCCTTTAAGGAGTTTAGACTATAGCTGACATAGCCCATCAAAGCCCCCCATGTTTCCGGGGAGTGCCTTGGGTTTTTGGTTTTTCTCGTTTAGGCCGGTTTAGGGTTTAGGGTTTAGAGTTTAAGGTTTAGGGTTTAGGGTTAGGGGTTTTGGGTGTAAGGCTTACCTTCTTGCCGTTTGATGCCAGTGTTAAATAGGTTCCCTACAACTCACCTTTGCGTTGCCTAGACTGCTATAGACCACCCCTGTACTAGCGTAAACTTTCTTTTGATATATGCAAGATACTAGGCGCAAAGTTAGGTATGCTGAAAATGGTGTAAGGTAATAAACTCTCCACCCCGCATATACTAGATACCCCCCCCGGTACCCCCAAGCCATTGTATAGTGGCGCTATGCTGGGAATAATGAGTCGTATGCGGGGGTTTGGGGATTTTTCGGGAGAGAGAGGACCAGTTGGCTATGAAGTCGAGTTTTCGTTACTTCCTCAAGGTCCGCAATTGTTTTCGGCACCCGCTTTAATGTCAAGGTTTTGGGGCCAGCACGGTTTAGGGTTTAGGGTGGAATCTGAACTTCATAGCTGGAATAGCAATAGTGAAGAGTGTTCAAGCTCTGTACTAGCCTCATACCACTAGACGGACCACCCCCCCAACCCAGACCTCCAAAGGGATCTAAAAGTTAGATCCCCTAGAACCATATGGGAAATTATATAAGGATTATGTAGGGGCTATAATGGGTCTATGCCCTAAACCCCTAAACCCTAAACCCCTAACCCCTAAACCCCTAAACCCCTAAACCCCTAAACCCTAAACCCTAAACCCTAAACCACCCCCAAAACCCTATATAGGGATCTAATTTTTAGATCCT
>CAJNIZ010043879.1:40934-53301 GCA_905231905.1 Symbiodinium pilosum
AAACCCTTAAACCCTAAGATCCTAAACCCTAAATGCTAAACCCTAAACCCCTAAACCCGTAAACCCCTAAACCCGTAAACTCCTAAAACCCTAAACCCGTAGACCCTTGAACCCTAAACCTTTACATTCTAAATCCTAAACATTAAACACTAAATAGTAGCTTCCATTTTCTTTTCCATTATCCCTATATAACAACAATGTACTATGTAGTAGTTTCCATTATCTCTTACATTTTTAAACCCTAAATCTGTCAGTTCATTACCCTGGAATTACCCAACTTAGACCTACCCCTAAACCTTAACCCCTACACCCCTAAACCCTAAACGCTAAACCCTAAACTCCTGAACCCCTAAACACTAAATATGTGTGTAAATCTGACGGTGTAGGACTGGCAGAACTACTTTCAGTCCAAAGGCCTGGGCGACGATGTGTACAGAGTGATGCTCTTTGAGGCCCTTAAGAAGGGCTTAGGGTCTTGGATTGAGGGTTTAGGATTTAAGGTTCAAGATTCAGCGTTTAGGTCTTAGGATCTAGGGTTTGGGGTCTAGGTTTTAGGATTCAAGATGTGGGATTTAGGGTTTAGGATGCAGCCTTCAAGGCTTGGGACTTAGGCTTTCAGGGGTTTAGAGTGCAAAAGTCCCCTAAAGGGATGCAAACACATGGAACCTCCGGATCATTCCCTGGCTCCGAAATCTAGTCTTGGGTTTAGGGTTTAAGGTTTAGAGTTTAGGGTTTCGGGGTTTAGGAACTTAGGGTTCATATAGTGATGGGGCCATTCAAGGGTCTTCCATTTTTAGGATTCTTCAGGGGCTTTGGGAAAAAGTGAGGTCATCGGGGCTTTAGGGGTTCAGGGATTTAAGGTTTAGGGGTTTTAGAATTGGGGTCTAGGGGTTCAGAGATTTGTTTTTTTTTGGGGGGGGCTGGGGGTTTAGAGATGTAGGGATTCGGATTTAGAGTTTAGGGTGAAGAAGTGGCTTAAAGGTTTGTTGCAGGAGAGTCAAGCGGAAATTGCAATGGGCACAACTGTGGTTTTATAGGTGTTTATACATACAGACCCTAAACCCTAAACCCCTAAACCCTAAACCCTAAACCCTGTACCCTAAACTCTAAACCCTAAACCCCAAACTCTAAACCCTAAACTCTAACCTTGCAGCCGACGTCTCTGCAGGACATCTTAGAGGATCCGCGGAAGGCCCGCCTTCAAGCGTTCAAAACTCTCTTGGGCAGTATTTTAATTTGGGGATACTATGGTACTCAATAAGGTTTAGGGGTTTAGGGTTTTATTTGGGGATACTATGGTACACAATATTACCCCAACAATGGAGAATCAAATGCAAAAGAAAGTGAAAATGAAATGGAAACTGGGGTTATATAGGGGTTATTTGTGTAGTATTTTACTTGGGGGTACTATGGTACCCAATATAGAGTAAGATTATATCCTCCTTTTGGGGTATAGCATTTTATATAAGGAATATAATCTTACTAGGTTCAACCACCAAAAAAACACTACTCTCTTGGGTAGGTATCAACTACTCAAAAGGGGCACCTACGGGCCTTAGGACATGCAGGGGTTTAGGGTTTAGGGGTTTAGGTCTAGGGGTTTAGGGTTTAGGGGTCGAGGGTTTAGGGGTTTAGGGTTTAGGGTTTGGGGTTTGGGGTCCTGGGGAATTGTCAAACTCTCGTGTATCACTTCTGATTTAAGGTGTAGACAGACTTTGTTTTTCCTGGGCACTTGGGGCAATTGTTGGTTCATCTTCCTCCCTAAATTCCAGCGCTGCAGGTCTTCCATATCCGAACAGGGTTTAGGGCTTAGGGTTTAGGGTGAGAATACAGGAACGGATCCCCACAACTATCCCCACCTAAGCCTCACATATACCGCCATTCTACAAAACCAATTTTCACTCCTCATTCAGCACCAGCAGGCCCCACACCCTAAGTAATGTAGTAGTTTCCGTTGCCTATTCAGCTTTCCTTCACCGTTGGCACTACCCTAAACCTGAAAGCAACTGTCTGTTGTAGGGAAGGAAAGCATTGAATGGAACATGGAGGCTTTCATAATCCCCTCCTCCAACGTCAAACACCCCCCACCCCCCCCCTATATTGCATATTCCCAATACATTATAGTATACCACAATGGAAATATCTGGGTTGAATATTTGGGGGAGGGAATTAGTGTTGGGAACCCTAAGCCCAGGGGCCGGTCTTCGGATCCTCCTCCATTTCGCCTACAAATGACCACTAAGCCCCAAGCCCTAAATAATGGCGCCCTCCATTCCCTTCAAACAACCTTTGAAACCATACCTGGAGCCCAACAGTATGAAAGTATGTAGGAGATGTCTCTTTTGATGGGTTTCTGGCCGCCATTTTGCCTACTCTGGGGTCCGAGCAAGCCCTAATCCCTAAACTCCCTACATCCCTAAACCCTAAGCTCCTAAACCTATAGAACCTAAATTCCTAAACCCTAAATCCCTAAACCTTAAACCCTAAAGCCGTAAGACCCTACCCCCTAAACCCCTGAACAGCAAGCTTCGGAGGCTCTGTCTGAGCTCTTCACCTGGCTCGGTGTCCCAGCCGAAGATTCGGCTCTGCGATACCTCCAGGCAGGTGGCTACCCCCTTTTAAGGGCCTTAGTATTAGGATCCCTATTATAATCCCTATTAGGGGGAGGGGGTTTATTAATCATGGGTCAGGGTAGGGGTTTCGGGTCTGGGGGTTCAGGATTTAGGGTTTAGGGGTTTAGGGTTTAGGGGTTCAGGGGTCTAGGTTTTAAGGGGTTCAGTGTTTAGGGTCTAGGGGTTTAGGGTCTAGGGCTTTAGGGTTTGGGAGTTCAGGGTTTAGGGGTTCAGAGGTTTAGGCGGGTGCTACGGTCCGGTGGATGCAGGAAATCTTGCATCCACAGCATGCTGTAATTCCTAGGGTGTAAGGTTGTGAGGTAGGGAAGGGTTATGAAGCGGTGTAAGATTTCCTCCATCCACAGTAGGGTGATTTCAGGCTGTTCTTCAAACGGAGAATTTTAGGATTCGGGTTGTAAGGTTAAGGGTTTACGCGTCTTGGGTTTTGGGGGGATTCGGGGATGTAGGGCTTTGGGGTTTAGGGGGGGCTCATGCGGAAGCTAGGGCCGTCACGACGGTATTCCTTTGAAACATTTGTTTGATTACGGCATAGTGTACCCCAAATCCCTCTCTTTATTAAACAGCAGGTACCCTTGATTACTTTTCCTAGTAGGATCTCTAGGTTCGTGATTCAGATTCTTAACAGAGGATGCTTAGGCTGTAGGGTGTCACTCCATTTTGAGAAGCCTTCCGGCCCCCTGTTGTTGCATACTCCCCAGTATGGCGCCAGTTTCCCCAAAACGTTTTACGAGACTTCTCTAACGACCTTCCAAGTTGGCTCCTTCATTGGGAAAGTCTGTCATCCCAAGATGGGTTGTCAAAAATACCACGGTTCTGAAGCCCCAACCCCACTCCAGAACCCTAAACACTACCCTAAGTCCAAAAATGCAAGGAAAAACCCTAAACCCTGAAGGCCCTAAACCACAACACGCGCCAGTATACGTCCCTATACCTGACGGCATATGCCTGTTGACTCCCCATTTCCATGCGGATGTCCATCTCAGACCACTAAAACCATACATCCCCATAAGCCGCACTGCAATGCTAGTTTTCATGTTAAGACTGAAGGTGTGGTGACGCATGGAGCTGAAAGTGTCGTATACCAAGCAATGTCCGAACCTCACTGTTCGCCGTCGCCGTTGCGATCAGCACTCACGGCCTCATCCACCGCGACCACCTGGAGTGCCACAAGCACCACCACCGCACCCACGACGCCCACCACGCCCACCGCAAGCACTAAACCTTAAACCCTAAACCCCAAATAGTAGTTTCCATGTTTTTCCATTATTCTTATACCACCCCCGTATAAGCCTACACCCTAGACCTTAAAGCCTAAACCTTAAGCCAGGCGAAGCTCAGCAAAGACGCCAATGAGCAGCATTTCAAGCTCTACTGCGCCCGGAGTCTCAGCAAAGGGCACCTTAACATTGGGTTCCTTATTAGGGACTATGCTTTAGAGTTTAGGGGTCAGGACTCATTATGTAGAGACATGCGTAGAGAGATTTCATGGGTTTATATTGGGTGTAGCGTTTCGGTTGAGCCCTTCCTACGGATAAGGGATACCTGCGGATGTGCAAAGGTACTTCGGGATGTATAGGGTTCACGGTTGATACCCGAAACCAACGTGGAATCCCATAAAATGTAGGTAAAAGGTTTAGGGTTTAGCTTTTCAAGGGACAGTTATGTTTGTAGGTCTTTATTCTCTGTTTGTTTAGGGTCCTGGGATGAGGGCTCATGGCTTAGGGTTGAGGGCTCTGGAGGAGATTAAGGGTCGCATGCGTGAACTGCGTGGAAAGTATGGTTCCCTGTACTCCCTAACCAAGAGGTAAAGGACCACAGGAAGAGATTTCAACAGTTGAGAAACTTCAAGAAATGAGTTCTGAAGAGATCTTGCTGCACTTGCACTGTTGGAGGAGGCAATTGTGCCTTGAGATAGCAATGTTTTAGTTGGGCAAACAGGATGCAAAAGATGGACATTCACCATGGTCTAAGATGTTGTACGAGCTCCGCGCAACAGAGGAAGCCCTGCGGACCCTAGCGGTGGCACGGAAAATCGTGGGAAGGAAGACTTGAGGCTTTGTTTTGGTCAAACTTTGCATGCCCTAGGCACCCGAAGGGGTACACGAAGCTTAGAAGGGGTTTCTGGGTGACCTTATCAGGGCTTGCAAGAGTCAGGGTCATAAGTTTCTGCGGGAGCTTCCCAAACAAACATGTGATTGCCGCTACAAATACCTTCAGGGAAGCCCTAAACCCTTAGGCGATCAGATTTTCATGGTAACCCTGCTGCTTCTGTTGCGGAAGCGTCTTTTAGTCGTCAGGAGTAGCTATCGTGACTACCTCCCTAAACCCTAAGCCGCTAAACCCTAAACCCTAGATCCTAAACCCTAGACTCTACACCCATGGTGCACGTCCGCTGGTGTGGTGACAGCCTGCAAGAGCCGGTTCAGGTCAAGGGCTCAGCGTAGTGGCCCTTGCAAAATTGAGGTGAGCCTCGTCTTCAAGAGGACTTCTTGGGGGCGATGGCGCAGTGCAAGGCTCCGGGGCCTTTTGAAATGCACGACGTGGCGCCGGACACCGAGTTCGGCATCCAGGAACAGAAGCTGGCGGGCATGAGCAAGGCCAAGGAGGCAGCCGGATCTCAATCCACGGGTACAGTATCTTCTGCCGTTGGCGTTCCCGTGGAGGCGGAGGGCGTCTCACAAGCAGCGACGACCATGACTGAGTCGTCGGTCGCGGCCCCGGCGGGAGCCCAGACGGCGCAGCCTGAAAAGACCGCTAACTCCTATGACGAGCGGCTGCACCTTTGAAGAGGCTTCAAGGATTATAGTCCCCCTCAGGTAGATAGAATATGGCTTTGGGTATATTATCATAAGATCCCCATATACCCCATGTTCTATCTACTGAAAGGGGGACTATACCCCTAAACCCTCAACCCTGAACATTGAACCCTAAACCCTAACCCTTAAACCCTCATCCCTAAACCGTATATTCTATCTACTTAAGGGGGACTATAGATATTGGGTTGCTGTTACGGAACTTAATTTAAGTTACCATAATGGGTATATAGTAATTAATATGGTTCCCTCAATATAGTAACTTAAATTAAGTTCCTTAACAGCAACCCAAAAAATTCAGACACCACCCTGCTGAGAGTGGCATTGGGTAGCCTTCTCAAGGAACCAGGGCTTGGGATTTAGGGTTTAGGGTTTTGACAAGCACCCATACCCTATACCCTACACCCTCTAAGGTTTCCGGTGTAGGGGTCTGATGCCGATTAGGTTTTGCAGCGCTGTTAAAGCTACCATAGGCCAATATAACTGCAAGACCACTTTGGTGTTGATTGCCAATACTACTACGGCAGTCTTCTCTACTCGCTAACTTACTGGTTCTCAGTAGGGATTCGTATCAAGATTATATTCCCTTATTCCCTACTAACTACGAGTCAGCAAGCTAATGTATGGTAGCCCCTTAATTAAAGAAGACCACTTCGGTGGAAGTACACGCGGCCTTCCCAAAATTAGGGGTACCCTTTTTGCGGCCCCAATAATAAGGATCATCATATTTTGGGGTCTGTATTGCAGGGAAACTACCGTATAAGAACGCAGGGGTTCAGGTCTTCCCTGCTTGGGGGCCCAAAACCCCGAATCCCCAAACCCTGTGTTGGGACCTTTGGAGTTCTCCCGGAATTTGCTCCAAACCTCGAATCCCATGCCCTCTACCTTAAAACCTGAATTTTGAAGCCCATGCCCTGAACCCTACACCCTAGAAAACCCTAAAGCCTAACTCTGAATCCCTAAAACCTACACCTTGAAACCCTACAACCTCAACCCAGAAGCTTGAATCCCTGAACCCTAAACCTAACTTAAATCCTAAACCCTAAACCGGAATTCCTAAACCCTGAGCCTTGAACACCTAAACGCCAAACTTGAATCCCATGCCTTAGGAGGACCCCCCCCCTGTAATAGTGGTATAATAGGAATATAAGAGGACCCTAATATCATCCTTATTATCCTTTATAGCCACTATTACTGGGTGGGGGGTCCACCTAACCCCTAAACCCTATAAACCCTAAACCCCTTAGCCCCTTATGTACGCGCCTGTGGCTTGGGTTTGGGCTCTCGTGGTGGGAGCCGAGCCTTCCCAAAAAGGCTACGGGTCGGCGTCCGTCTAAGGAATATATAGGGTTTAGGGTTTAGGGTTTAGGGATATGTAGGGATTATATGCTATAATGGAGACTCAAATGGAAAAGAAAATGGAAAATGAAATGGAAACTGGGTTTCTATAGGGGATTATAGGTTTTAGGGTTTCCCAAAATTAGGGGCTATATTGGGGTTATATAGGGATAATGGAAAATAAAATGGAAACTACCATTTAGGGTTTGGGGAATAGGGTTTAGGGTTGAGGGAATATGGTTAAGGGTTTAGGGTTGAGGTTGGGACTTTGGGATTGCAGGTGCAGAAGATGCAGGCTTTAGGGCTTCTAGGATCTAGGGTGTAGGGTTGAACCCCCTTGGACCCTAAACCCTAAGCCCCAAGTCCGACAGCCTAAACCCTAGATCCTAAACTGCCGTCGGAGACTCAAGCTGGCTGGGCAGGTGTGTCAAAAACCCTATCGTTTATGTATCACAGTGACTAAGGGACAATAGATTTCAATAGATTTTACCTTGGCACAGCTTGGGACTTCCCCTGTCTAGCCCTAAATTCGGCTTGGGGCTTAGAGTTTAGGGTTAAGCCTGTTTCCTTTTGATTTTCCATTTGATTCTACGACTTCGGGGGAATCTCCCCAAACCCTACGTGAACCCCATGTCATCATGCCTCTTAGAATCCCTACACAGTGCCTATGTGCTCCCTGTATACTCCATGTATAATCCTCACATAATCCCTACCCCTGAACCCTAAACCCTAATCCAGATAATCCTTATGAAGCCTTAACTAGTCTCTATAAAACCCCTGCATGCTCCGTACATAATACTTATCTAACCCCCTAACACCTAAATCCTAACCCTAAACCCTACACCCTATATATCCCCCTAGCCTCTGTAGTCGGACAAGACTTATATCAGCCCACGAAGTCAAACCTCCTGCGACACGGCCGCCGCGGCAGCAGCGGAAAGTGCTGCCTGCAGCTGTCTTAGGGGTTTAGGGTTTGGGGTTTAGGGTTTAGGGTTTGCGGTTTATGGTTTAGGTTTTTGGGTGTTTAGAGTTTAGGGGCTTAAGGGTTTCAGGGTTCAAGGGTTTGGGGTTTTGGGTCTCTTTGAAGGAGATAATATGGGTTATGTAGTTGGTGTAGGGATTTGAATTTTTTGACCAAGTTCAGGGTCCAAGTGGCTTTATATCCAGAATTGAAATCCCGACATGGATGCTGGACGACCCAATGCAAGACGCTCCATTTGCTGATTCAGCTCTTCGTCAGGGCCAGACAGTGTAGCACCTAGTAATGGCTTTCGGTTCAAAGTTCAGGCTTCACGGTTTAGCTATTGTTTTGGGCAAGAAGAATTCATGGAAAAAATCAAAATTGGTTGCGCGAACACCCGAAGCCCAGCACCATAACTGCAAGCACAGTCAATTGCCCCACTTCCAGCCCTAAACCCGAGCTACATGTGTGGGCCTGCCCACCAGCAGCCGCTTCCTGCAGGGGACATGGTGGAGTCTAGTCTAGAGGACTCTTGAATTAGGGCTTAGAATTTACGGCTTGGGATGCAGGGTTTGCGGAAAGGGGCCTAGATTATGCGGGCACTGGACAATCAAGCGGAAAAGAAACCGGAAAAGGCAACCGAAACAGTGTTGCCAAGGAGTTTACGGGGATTGTATGCAAACGTCCGCTGACTGGGAATACGGCTTCGGGGTAGACTACATTATCATTGATTATGGGCTGTTAGTTACTTGGTTGGCTTTTGAAGCAGTCTGAAAAATATAACCCTAAACCCTAAACCCAAACCCTAACCCTATCTGGGGTCCTTCTGAAACGAAGGAGGGAAAATCGTTTAGCATCCCAGAGGCCAACCAGATTAGGCAATAACAGCGGAAATTACTGAAATCTTAAACCCTAAATCCTAGACCCTGAACCCTAAACCCTAAATCCTAAACCCTAAACCCTAGATCCACGACCCTGAACCCTGAACCCTAAACCCTAAACTTCTATGTTCGGGCTCAGGGATCTGGACTCACGCTCATGTGGTTAGGTTGCGGAGGTTGCCCGAAAAAATGGGCCCATGTAGGGGTTTCCGGAAAGTAGGGTTTAGGTTTTAGGGTTTAGGGCTTAGGGTTATTCGGGGGTCCCCCAGATTAAGAATTATCATATGTTGGGTGTGGGAGGAGAAACCCATTTTTTGAACCCTTTGAAAGCGTGGTCAGGGCAAATACTCTAATCGGCGTCCTCCTACGTCGCCCCAAGGGTTGTGCTATGTTCTATACAAAGACACCAGAACCAGAAAATCCTAAACCTAAACCCTATACTTACTGGTTCTTAGCAGGAACTAAGGCAATATGTTACATAGGGAGTACATAAGGATTACATCACCTTATTCCCTTCTAAGAACCGATAAGTACATGGGACTCAGTCCCTAAACCCTAAACCCTAAACCGACGTGAAGTGGTCACATGCTGGCATGAAGTCCTGATTGTAGCAAGTCACCAAGGTCATGGTGTGAAATCCAGGTTTAGGTCTTAGGGTTTAGGGCTGAGGTTGTAGGGTTTCGGGCCTAGGCTTAGATTTCAGGGTTTTTGTTTTAAGCTGTAGAGTTTAGGGTTGTCAAGATCATCATAAGTCTTAAATCCTCAAGGATAGATGGCAAGCACCGCCAAGCGAATCTCAAACAAATAAGATATCTGCGGCCTATTCAACCTCCCACTTGGCATGCATGAGCTATAGCCTAATCTCCTAATATCACCCTTAATAACCCCTATAATACCTCCCTATATAATACCCCATGTACTTAGGCCACATTACCCTAGGAAGAAAAAAGGATCCGTTTTACGTACATATATAAGGAATCCCATACCCCCAAAAGTATAAAAAGGATCCCTAAACCCTGTAATATCCCTATATGACGCCTATCCCCCACATCCCCTATATCCCCTATATCCCCTAAACCCTAATCCCTATATCCCCCTTTAAAGGATCCCTAACATGAATCCAGTATAATCCCCTTTCAGGAGTTAAGACTACAGCTCACATCATCGTGGGACAAATAGGGGCGACTCCAAGGACCGAATCTTCCCCGGATTTCTTCCAGAAAGTGCTGTTAGCTGTTTAGGGTTTAGGGTTTAGGGTTTAGCCTTTAGGTATTGGGGATTTACAGAGGACCAAAAAAACATCTCACCTTGGGTCATTCCCCCACCCAGTAACGGTCCTTAAAGGGGGCCTTATTAAGGGGCTATTATAACTCCTATTATCCCTTGTGGTAACTGTTACTGTAAGGGGGAATGACCCAAATCTTAACCCAAAAATGACATCTCCACGAGAGTTGGTCCTCAGCAAACCGCTGGTGCTGGACATACAGCAAGCCCCCGCCCTGGCAGAACTGAAAGTTCCCCTTTAGGTAGATAGAATATGGGTTTAGGGTTTGGGGTTTAGGGATGAGGGTTAGGGTTTAGGGTTTAGGGTGAAAGTTCCCCTTTAAGTAGATAGAATATTAGAATATTAGGTGTATAATGGGATAATAAAAAATGGAAACTACCACTTAGGGTTTAGCGTTTAGGGTTTAAGGGTTTATAATCCCCCGTAAGTAGATAGAATATAGGGTATATGGGGATCTTACTATAATATACTCCGGGGACTATATAAGTGCTTAAGGGGAGTGGGGCAGGGAATGTAGGTACGACTCTCGGGCATTAAGCAGGGACTATTGTAAGAATCCATCCCCCCCCCTCCCCCCCCCCGGCCAAGCACCAGAAAAAACAAAGTTGCGAGGCCTGGAAGTTGAAGGTTTGGGGATTAAGTATCTCAAGCTTCCTAAGGCTCTCTTCTCAAAAATGCCGTGGCTCTTGCAAAAATGTGTGTTCAGCTGCAACGCGAGGTACCCTTATGGGCTCCCCTACCAAGCAGCCCTTAGACAACCCCCTGCAGGCCCCCCTGCGAGATAGGGGAACCCATGATACCCGCGCTTGTCACCCTCCACACTGCGATGAGCCAAGCAACCCCACGCAGGGGGTTGTACAAGGGGGTTTGGGGTTTAAATCTTAGGGTTAGGGTTTAGGGAGCATGGTTCAAAAAACAGGTGCGGAGCAGTTTCACAGAGTCCTGATACATGTTGGCACCACCTTTTACCGGAACCAAATGATTTTTGCAAGGTATGGAGCAGGAGGAGACCCTAATACCCTTTGGGCTTAGGGTTTAGGTTGGGTACTGCCCCCACCCGGTAACAGTCTATATTAGGAGTCCTGTTAAGGGCTATATATAACCATATTATACTTATTATCCAACTGTTACTGAGGAGGGGGGGCAGTACCCAAGGTTTAGGGTTTAGGGGATTAGGGTTTAGGGCTTAGGGTTTCAGGGTTTGGGGTAGAAATACACATCTGGCACCTACGACTTTCCCTATAAATTTGATAAACGCTATCTTTGCTCCACAGAAACAACACATGTTTGAGAGAAAACCTGCCTAGATCCTGAATCCTGAACGCTAAACCCTGAAACCCAAACCTTAAACTCTGAGCCCTGAACTCCAAACCCTAATGTAGACCCTTGATTAATAAACCTCCTCCCCTTAATAGAGATTAGAATAGGGATCCGAATGTTAAGGCTCTTACAAGGAGGGGGGTTGTTAATCAGGCGTCTACATCAAACTCTATTCCAAGCTGCCTCGCTTCGGGAACTGGGCCAGAGACAAGGGTGGAAGGGGTGCACACTTGGAAACCCTAAACCCTAAACCCTACACCACACCCCCCTCCCCATACTACCCCTCTTGGACTCTCCCTTCATTAGGCCCCTCTTGGGGGGTTTAGGGTTTAGGGTTTAGGGGTTTTTTTTCAGGCTGATGACAAGGGAACCTTCGGATGGGTAGATGGGGCCCTGGGATTAGGAAGGCACATGAATTTCCTGCAATTCTCTCTACTTATAAGCCCCCTTACCTTCCCTTATTCAGATTCTCTCGTAGAGACTTCCATGCCAACACACTGAGCACAAACACACCTTGCCAAAGACTATGCCTCAAAACCCCACATCCTTCAGCAGCAGCAGCAGCAGCAGCAGCAGCAGCAGCATGTTGCTGCCCCGGAACACTACCTGGGTCGATGTTCAGTAATTTGATCTAAGTTACCCTAATGAAGAAAGTCTATAATTTACTATATACCCATTTTATGGCAACTTACTTGCAATTCCTTAACAGCAACCCAGCTACTGTAGACCCCAAGCCCGAACTCCCGAGGCTAAGCATACAATCGCAAGGAACCCATAAACCCTAAACCCTGAACCCTGAACCCTAAACCCTATCCTCCATTACTCGCAGCAGGTTGGCCCCTACACCCTTTGACCCTAATTATCCCTCGAAAGCCCTATAATCAAAATTGAATGGGCCTTCAGACTATGGCCCATATGAGCTATATTCTAAACTCCTAGTATCCCCCCCTATAGTAGTCCCCTATAGTAGTCCGCTATATAATCCCCTGTATAATCCCCCCCTTTAAGGAATTTAGACTATAGGCCATAGAGCTCCTCGGATAACTAGGCTCTTCTACACATCGCCCAGACCACACTTCTTATATACAGAGGGCCCTAAACGAGGGGCCTATGATTGGGTTTAGGGTTAAGGGTTT
>CAJNIZ010043880.1:0-19549 GCA_905231905.1 Symbiodinium pilosum
AGGCCCGGCAGCTCAAAACTTTTGGAACGCAGATGTATAACCCTAATCCACCTTTAAAGGTACCCCCCAATTTGGGGAAACACCCATATATGGGCTTTGAACCACAGGTTCCGCCTGCGCTGGACTTGCAGGGCCAGGCGCTGAGGCCTCCAAGGACTCAGCAATTGACATATACAGGGGCTATGTAGGGATCATAGAAAAGAAAATGGAAGCTACTGTAAGGGTTATATAGGGAGTACTAGAGTGGGTTATATAATATAGGGAGAATATGGGGAAAATGGAAAAGCAAATGGACGCCACTATTTGAGTTGTTCTCAAAATTATGGGCTCTTTGTGGTAATGGATTGTATTATTATAGCACCTGACATATGGGGGTACCAAGATGGGACCCTAATTTTGGGAACCCCCCATGTCTGCGTCACTTAGAGTCTACTTGTGGGGGGCTGGGGACTTAGTAAGCACGGCAGCTGGAACACGTATAATCCAGAGAGTAACCCTAGGTCATTGTGTTCCCTCCTCAAAGGATGCTTCGCTCACGATAGCGCAAATACTTTGCCCCCTCTTCGAAACCGGGTAGCATGCACCCCAGACCTTGCCTCTCAAACCCTGCAAACTAAACACTAAACAAAACCCTAAACCCTAAACTCTATTCGTACGCTCCTCACACCCCTCCCCAACTCTGAGCTCAAGAGTCAACCCCTCATGGCCTTAGCACGGCTGGCCATAAGAGCTGCCGCAGCCTCAGCGCCCTGGAGATTCCTGGCCATTTGCTTTCTTGTCGGTGGCTGAGCAGCATCCCAAGGGAGGTTAACATGACTGAAGATTAGGATGAAGCGTGCGCCACGTTGGAGTAGCCGCTTCTGGTTGCATCTTCAAGTGCTGCCGCACACCTTCGCTGAGCTACTACTTGCAACTGCTCGTCGGTTGTCCTTTGCGAGTGCATGCGAGTGCTCCTGCTCCGCTCCCCTTTATTTACATGTATTTATACCATTATGGAGCGATGTTTTTGAATGAGTGCAGAAGAAACTTGTCAGGTGCACCCGGGGGATGCTGCCATGGATACTGGAGGCGTCCCTGAAGGCGGCACAGCTTTGATGAAGACTTCCCAGAATTATTTCAAGCTATCTCATCGTCGTCTTCAACTTCCGTGTCGGTTGAGCCCTGCAACTGATAGCAAGAGACATATCACGTTCTAGCATTAGGTATGAACGCCATACCGGCGAAAGCGACTTGCGGTCGTTGACCCATCCAGGGTGCACAGTGTGCAGACGCTAACTTCGAATTACAAGTATACGGCCCGAGGCAATGCTGTAATCCTGACTCTTGGCAACCCACCTCCAGGCACTTGGGCCTTAGCGCCGTGCCAGCTTGATTTCGGATTCACATATGATGCACGTAAAGATTTCGTGGGCGCTATTCTGCTGCTCGGAAACCAGGCAGGGAGCAGCAGCTGTGCCTCAAATTCGGGGTTTGCTTAATACCTTACAATACGTGGCATTTCTCTTCGATGGACCGGACATTTAAGAAATCTCATTATCTCTGATTCTTAAGACAGCCCAGACATCCCAGTGGCAGATGCACAGGCCCTGACGGTCCCCGCCGCCTTCGGCCCTGCAAGTCACCAACTTGACACATTAGGTGGGTTGCTTTGAAAGTCGTGGTTCTACTGGGGCCGCGAGGGAGGTGAGGAGGCATTTTCACAAGGCAGCATTAAATATTTGGCACAGCAGTGAACCGGCCCGCTCCATAAATCATCTAGGATTCATGCGTTTGCGCAGAATCTGATGCGGGTTGTGCAGGCTTACACGGGAGCTCCGAATTCCCCCTATCTGAACTCTGGATCGAGAGAAGCATGTCGAAAGTCCAAGCTGTTTTTCAGGCCTGGGGGTCCTCGAGGTTTGCTGGATGTGCTGGTTGAGAGACCCAGCTCACCCAGCTCGCTCATCATCCTCTCCTCCGCGTGAGCACTTGCAGCTTGGGAACTTGACAAGAGCGACTGAGAACCACACGTACTCCGCGTCCAGTTCCCTCTTCTTCTCAGCTTCCTCTTTCCAATCCACATTCTCCTGCAGATGTGTGTCACCTTCTCTGTCTAGCTCTTCGATACCCGGGCAACAAACGGAGATCGCCTGTTTCCTTGCT
This sequence comes from Symbiodinium pilosum, assembly GCA_905231905.1. Taxonomy (NCBI): domain Eukaryota; class Dinophyceae; order Suessiales; family Symbiodiniaceae; genus Symbiodinium; species Symbiodinium pilosum. The sequence continues at coordinate 2,143 of CAJNIZ010043880.1, forward strand.
GCGACACCTGACTGTACAGCGATGCCCTCATGCGCGTCAGCTGCACTGCAGCGCAAGGATAGAGCAGCCAAACATGAAGAATATCTCAGCAGGGTCCACCCTGCCATGCGAATTCTGCCTCTGCGAGAGCCATCTAAAATGGCGTCATGCAGGGCATGGCTACGTGCCCATTAACCCAGGACCAACATGGGCTTCAGATGCTTTGCGGGGGTCCATCCCTCGACACCATTGTCTTTTCGAACTAGAACGAAGTCGCCCGCTTCTCCTGACAGGCAGACGGAACATGGCGCCTGAGCCTTGTGCGCTGGCAGTATATAGGGGGATTATGGGGGTATAGAGGGTGTAAATAGGGAAAATGGAAAGGAACATGGAAGCTACTATTTAGGGTTTTGGGGTTTTACCAAACTCATACCCCTTATATCCCTCAAAATACCCTTAAATCCATCCGTTAATACCCTCTAGGTACCATCATATGACCCGATATACTCTCATAAATACAGCTTTGCAGGACTTCAGCATGCGAACCGGCCTTCACTGGCCTGTGGGCTGCTCAACAGCTCGACCACCTGAAACACTTTCTTTCAGGTATCCCTAAGAAGGACTAGAGTATTTTGGTGTCTATATGAGGGTCCCCTCTCTTCAAACATTTTCACAAGTACTAAACAATTGGGGAAAAATATTTTTCCCCAATTGTTCAGACCTCCCCAGCGGCCACGTCGCCTTTCTCGACCAAAAGGCCTTCCACGCCCGGGGTCTGCCAAAGGCGCTCGGTGCCTGGGCTGGACGCTCCCATGAAAGACTCTTCACGGGAGCATACAATACTCTAGATAGGGGTTTGTCATCATTAGGGGTACCATTATTGGGGTCCCCATGATAAGGATTACACTTTTGGGTTTAGATTCGGGTCCTTATTTGGGTCCCCTTATCTTGGTAAACTATCAGATGAGCACCAGTGAACCTTGCTGCATGATGCTTTGCAGCCTCTCCCAAGGCTCGGACTGCCTGGCAGTTCCAGAAGAATGCGGCCACGTCCCTTTGCAGGAGTAGTTGGGGAAGCATCTGGGGCGATCCTTCAAAGCTTCCCATAAACTCAGGGATGGCATGGTCTACAAAGCTGGGCTCACCTTGCTTGGCCCTATTTCTCAAACTGTCCTGAGCTCTGTCATAGCCGTCTCCAGTTGAGCCGGCAATGTAGCTGCCAAGTGATCCTCAGGGAGACAGCCACATTGTTCACGTAATGGGTGCCTCAACTAGAACCCTCTTCCACCCTTCTTGTCCTCAACATTCCAGAGCTGGAGCTTCCTTGAGGCATGCTCATATTGCAAGTAGTGCGTGCTGCAGTACTTGCCTGTTGGTGCCATGTGAAGATGCTTCAATACCTCCCAAATGCCCTCTCTGTGGGAGATCATCACGACTGCCTCCCCGGGAGCATGGGCCCTGGCAAGCTCTTTAACGGTTTCAACGAATCCAGTAGGGCTGCGGTTCCTCCTGCCAACCTCTTCTGCATCGCCGACCGGTGGCCAGCAGGAGACCTGAATGCCTTGCATGGTAGCTTCGTCAGCAGGGCGCGCGAAGTAGCGCGAGGAAACACCCACCATTTTCGCTGCTGCACAGCAGTTCAGGCCATAAGCCGGGGTCACACCTGCTGCTGCGAGCTCCTTTGCGATGGCCGCTCCTGTGGCCATGGTTCGCATGGTTGGGCTGCTGTAGATGCAAGCAACCGGAGCGGAGGCTCTCTGCAAATCTCGCAGAATCTGCTTTCCAGCAGTGCTCGACTGCTTCCAACCTGGAATGACAACCTATCACTCCTTAGGGCAAAGAAACACTAGTTGTTGGCCGCCCCTGCCTGTGGAAGTCAGAGGAGGATCGTACTGCGTGTCGTGAGTTCGTAGTCTTTTCCATGCCTCGCGGTCTGCCTCATCCAACCTCTCCCCGTGCCGCACGAGGATGACATAGGTGACTTCCCGCCCCATCTCTCCAGGCACGAAATGCCTTGCCCCTTGGCCCTTGAACCGCAAAGCTGCAAGTCATGATGCAAACTGCGTGCGACCACTCAAGACCTACTTTCATGCTTGATATGGCGGTTCTGCTATCTCTTCCTTAATTGTGGGGTCTCTTCTGAGATGTCCTTCTTGTGCTGCTCGGCCGCTTGCTTGCAATCGGAAGCAACGTGCCCCCGATCACCGCAAATAGTGCACTTCACATCAGCCATCCTGCCCGCGATCATCAGCTCCAAGTCGGGTGAATGTGGTTAGGATAGCCGGGTCCCCGGCTTGTAGCTGAAGGCCTCCGTCTCCGGGCAATCAAAACCTGAGAAATGTGTAAAGTAATAGCACTCAGACCCGCAGGCCGCGATTCAGTCATTACTGAGCCATGAGCCCAAGTGCCCCAGAGCACCACAGACCCCGCAGCGCTGTTCCGTCCTGCTTGCTGCTACGGCAGGGGCAGGGTAGGAGAAGGCTGACGGAGGGAGGGTGCCGTACTTACATACCCAGCCATGCAGGCAGGTATCATGAGTGAGAACTTGAGGCCCTCCTTAGCCTTGAGGACTGACATGAAAGCAAACGGAGGCCCGTCTACAGCTCTTCCTACCAGCGCCGCGGCTTGAGAAGCACAATGACTTAGGGCCTCGGGCTTCCTCCATTTGGCATGACAGTTCACTCTAAACATCAGAAATCGTCATGCTGGCAGCTAGACACGTGCAAAGCTTGCTGCCTGATTTGCAAACATCATGGATTCAAGAGGACAGCTGTATAACATAACAAATCTATACAATTCAGTTTCCATTTCATTGACCATGTCCTTGTCCATTTGATGTTCCATTCTTATGGGTGATATCCCTATAAATATATATATATATATATCCCTATGCATTGTAGCTGCCATTTCATTCTCCATTTGATATTCCATCCAATTCTCCATTATTGGGGCAATATCTCCGAACCCTGCGCAATCCCTACATAAACCTTATATAATTGGTATATACCCCTTTGTAATCGCCATATCTCCCCATAGCATGCCCATATAGCCATAGACGATTTTCATGTATCTTATTTCTCCCTGAGATCTACTTGGCCCGCGGCCCATCGTTGTACCCTTCTGTGGTCACAATAATCAGGATTTTAATATATTGGGCTCAATATTGAGTTCCCCCTTTCTACCATGCATGGGGATTTTATAGGGTTTTATGAGGATCCAATGAGGATATATGAGATGATGTTGGGATTATATACAGACTATAAAACCTATGTACATATATACATATATATATATACACATGTATGGTTATGTAAGTTTAGATACGGATTGTGTGTGTATATATATATATAGACATATATAGCTGAGGCTCGCACTTCTTCAGCGTGAAGCCATTGACCAAGGCCACTTGCTGCATGCCATGCGTCCTGGAAACATTTGATCAGGAAGCCAAAGATCCGAAAGCACGAGGGTTTGCAAGAAGCCCTCTTTCAGAAAACCATTCTGATATGTAGAATGTTCTGTGCGTTTTTCCAGATTATACTTCATGGAGTTAAGACTACAGGCTGTGAAGTTTCAGCAGCAGTCCTGGCATACTCAAACTCCGGGCTCTCCGGGTTGAGAAGCCTCGGACCAAAACTCAAGTGGCACTCGTGGTGACAAGCAAGCATTGATCTGCTCATATACCCCCCGCACAGCATTGGACTCCTCATGTCTTGGAGAAAAATGAGACAAAACTTCCCGCACCTACACTGAATGCACTGAGTGCTGCAACAACCTCAGACTGCGGCGGCATGATCAGGTTTGTGGCTGTCTCGATCTGCTCCTCCGTGTCACCCTCAATGTGGACCTCGGGGTTGAGGAGTCCCGTCAACATAGTGGATAGGAATCTCCTGGTAGCGTCACGGTACAAGCTTTGGCCGCTCGCAGACTCTGTCACAGGCACACTTAAGCAATGATCTTCTTGTTTGACAAATCCGAGCAAGGACATTTGAACCTGCAACATGTAGGATCCTAAGAAAAATGGAACCTTACTCGGTTTGGACGTCGATGTACTTTTGCATTGCACATGGCTCATCTGCTGCACTGTTGCCCGAGCGCGAAGCATGCTGTGGCATGTATAACTCCTCATCAGTCTGCCACTTGTCGCCAATGTCCTGGACACTTCTTGCAGGCTCTTCCAATGCTCTGCTTTGTAAAGCAACAGGAAGAAGCTACAGGTTAAAGCGACCCAAGTTCTGAAGCTCACAGAGCTCCTTCCCACGAATGAAGATTCGGCACCCGCTGGCTTCCTGTTGAAGTCTTGAATTCTGGTCTCCGAGAGTTGGAGCTTTCATGCTGTTCTGCAGCTTGTAAAGGCTTAGAGCTTCTGCCATGCCATGCCTGCAAGCGCTTGTGATTCACGCCGCGCGCACCGATTATCACACCTGAAACAGACGCATAAGGCCTGATCCTGCGAGGGCGGGCACTGCAACACTGTCCCTGAGGCTGCTACCCATGAAGGAAGCGTTTGGGTACTTCCTTGCTGCCAAGCAGCAACAACAGTCTTGAGAATCATGAGTTGCATGGACTGTGACTATCTGTGATGTTGCCTTCCTAATGACAGCCGACTTTTCAAGAAGGCGCCGGCACTTGCAATCCACGTCTGTACTACGAACAACCGAGATTGATTGCAGGGGTGGTCAGCCCGTGCCCGACTAGAGAGACGACTTTGGTCTGTATTTGGTGCGGAAGGCGGGATCATTGGAACATTGCTCAGCCAAGGCATCCAGAGCTTCCTCGATGGTCAGCTTGCGAACCATGGCATCTTCTAACAAGGCAAACGCGGGCGCAAGCCTCCGCCCGTCACCCAGCGAATGATAGATTAGGCGTAATCCAGCCGCGTTGGCCGCCAAGGCCTGAATTGCAAACATCACAGGCTCACTGTTGAAAAAGGCTCCGCAACCCCAGCTGCCGGTGCTGACTTCGAACTCTCCTCCAAAGAGCTCATCCTCCTTTACGGCTACAAAGCCTGTGTAAGCTTTCCGGAGCATGAGCTGTAAATGTTCTCGAGTGTAGACTTCAAAGCTTGCCTTGATGGCATCTATGGCCACGACCGTGGGAGATGTCATGCGATCATCTTCCGGATCCAAGAGCTTCACCTTGTTCAAGGCATCTTTAGGTGCCCTGCCATACCAGCCAATTTTCGCAAAGCGTGGAGCTCCGCGCAAAACCCAGGCTTCGTTAGGCTCCATGGAGAAAGGACTGGCGATGGGCTCTTTTGTAGGGTCCGGCATCTCCAGCAAGCTCCGTGCACACATGGCCCCAAAGTCAGGTCTCTCAATGAAAAGAATCTCTTCCTGAACACACCCGTAGCTCAACCATCCTCCGCCCAGGCGCTTATTAGCAAAGTCGACAATACATGGCTCTGTGGCTTCATCAAAAACGCCGTGTACCACCAGCGGTAATTGCAGAACCTGTTTTTGCTTGCAACGATTCTTGAATTCCTCGCAATCTTTTAACCGAAACAAGGCCATGCTGACGGGCTTGTCTGCAACGAAAGACGCGTTGCAGTAGTGTTGGCGAACGTGCTCCAAGACTCGCTCTTGGATCTCATTAGTTGTTCTTGTGAAGTACGCTGCCTTGTGGACTTCAGTGGCTCGCTGCCAGTTTTCCTGTGATGCCCACTCCTTCAGCCTCTCATGCGTGTCGGTGAAGGTTGTCACCCGTACAACACCTGTGCCTGGGAGACGCGTGTGCTTGTCCTCCCGCTCTTCGATCCCTACCCTGAGACCGATTCCGCCACCGAAGCGGTCACCGCTGTAGGAGCCGTAGTAGCTTGGGCCCTGAGAGCAGCGGACCTCACGAGTTGGTTGGGCCAACCAAGATCTGTCAATTCTGGACATGGCTGCGGACAGCCCGGCAGCGGTCCCCCAACGGGCTGCGGAGCGGAAGGTGCCCATCTTCAGATTGCGTTAAAGCCTAGATCCTGAGCCAAACCAGAAATGGCATTGGGTAACACATGTTCTTCCAATCCCCACCTCCTGAAACCACATGTCACATCGATAAGGCTTGCACTCGTACGGGATGATAATCCTTGGTACATCGTAGGTCAAAGCATGAAAATGACAGACAACCACAGCCAGGAAAACGATAGACAGAGACAGCGAGCGCAGGAACTTGAAGTAGAGAGAGAGAGAGAGAGAGAGAGAGAGGGAGAGGGAGAGGGAGAGGGAGAGGGAGAGGGAGAGCGGGGACATCTCTAGGTCAGGATGTAATGCAGTCGTGGCTCTTCTTGACTAGGCGTTGCGGCTTCCATCCGTCCGGAGGCACATAGTTCTCAAGATTCTTCAACATGTACCTGACCCGCATCCGTCCGAACGCTTGTGCATACTCGTGGCTGTCAGTATGGCCTAATGAGCCGGTTGAACTCTGCCAGCATAGCCTCTAAGACGTGCCACATGTGCTGCGAGACGATTCTAGAAAGAAGGACATGAGCCATTGGCCTTGCGGATGCGAACGTCACGCGTGTTCAGGCGATTGCCCTGACCTGACCAAGCCAACACCTACCAACACCTAGCCTGACCTTGCTCCAGGACCGGCATCTTTTGCCAGAACACAAGAAGCACAAGTGTTTTGCCAGGCCACGGTCATAGATCGGAGGGGGCGACGGTGGCCGAATGTCTGGCTCAACCTCATAGGCTCTCAAAAGTTGGTGGGCAAGGGGTGCGCAAGTAAGTGACTTTGCTCTCTTGGTTTCTGCTTCAGAGGTCCTATAGCCTCCCAACAAAGCTGCCACTTGCTGCAAATTCAGATCAAGTATTTCCCTATAGTGGAGAAGCAAATGGAAAAGAAAATGGAGAATGAAATGGAAACTGGGGTAATATAGGGACCAAAACCCTAAACCCCAGACCCTAAACGCCTAAACCCCCATTCAAGAGGCACCTGGCCAGCCTTGTTGTTTTGACCCCCAGACAAAAAAGCCTTGCGCTAGGTTCACACTCCTCGGGGTGCTGCTCATTGCGAGAATATTTCGGGTTGTGGGGGGGGTTCAATACTAGGGGAGCTCTGAGAACTTTCAAGACGCCTGGTGATTTCTTATGAAGCATGAATCTGAAAGTTGGCTGAGGCTGGCCCCGTCTAAATTGAATGATGAGCGCTTAGCCAGTGGCAGAAGACACACACTTATGCCTTGAGTAAGGCACAGGACTGCTCTGAGGCCGGCACATCCTCCAATTGCTGCAACTGGGCGCAGGAAAGTCGTCGACATCGGCAACATGGGGAGCCTGTCCCTGCCTGAAGCTTCCGATTCAGATCCTCCAGCCGCTGCTCCCGCAGGAACTGATCGACCTGCCAAGTCGAATGCAAAAGCGGTGAACAGCACACATGTCCGGTTGTGGAAGGCCTCCACCTCTGACAGCCCCACGGGGAGCTCTACATAGGGTAGGGGCCGGAACCTCACACAATCACACGCTCCAAACGGCACCGAGTTTCACCCTTTGCCGAGCTGTCAACGGCTTGTCTTCAGGAAGGCCAAACCTCCCAAAGTGTGGCACTGCAAGGAGCGAGCAAGCCAAAATGAAAACCCTGCTCACATCCAGGAGGACCTCTTGCCCTTCTTTGGGACGCCGCCAGCACTTTTCGCCTTTCGCTTATGATCGCCTGGCGCAGGCTGCTGCAAGATGCCATAGGAAAGAAACGGAACCCACGGTGGCGGACTGTCGTCATAGAGCACCAGAGACGTCTCCTGATGTGTGCCAGACTACGGCTTTGGGACAACCAAGGTGAAACAAGAACAACTTAGTTGCGACAGCATGAAGGTGTAAGTAGCCAAGGCCACAGCTGTGGCACCCCGTGCAGCATCTGCAAGCACAAGGGCCTGAGGGCACACGCGCCCTGCATGTAAATCCTACAAGAGCGGGTTCTGGCACGGCTCCCTGCCTGGGATGCGTCCGCGACAACGAGGGAGTCCGCCATGGTGTCTGCGCAGCCCTTTTTGACGACATTCGCAGGCGCGGCAGACACTCACGACACACTGGCATGCATGAGGAGGAGGAGGGTAGCAAAACTCTCCCTGGATTACACTGAGTATGCTGCTCTTCTGAGAAAGAGAGAAGAATTTTGCTATGCAGTCTCGCTCATTTTGTGGGTTGGCTTTACTTACAAGACATGTGGTTTTATGGTCTGCGTGCATAGTACATTTGGCATGTTGCAGCAATGGAGAGTGCTTCAGGGTGGGCTGGCTTGAGGCAGCTACGGCTTGTCTGGCTGGTTTAGCGGTCTTCAAGCATTTGGAGTGAAACGCTGCGGTCATGATTGCGTATCAAGACTTGACTCTTCATACATGGCGCAGAAGCCTCACAGTCGCATGCCGTCGCAAAGATTAGCATGGGAATGACTACAGCAGTCTCACCGTCTCTTTGTGCCTCGGGACTCCTTTGACTTCCGGGCCAATAGGCCGTGATGCACGAGCTTCCACAGGGGAGGCTTTCAGCGAGAGCTGCAGAGGGCCGTCCAACAATGCATCCATTAGGACAGCCATGAAATGAACTGAGGATTGTTGTGCAACTGATCGTTGGTACTAATCCAGTTTCTGCTGCAATATTTCTCAGATCTACAACACCACTACGAGTTTTTGCAAAACAACAATGGTGCGACAATGATCATTACAATGACAACAAAGATGCAAACTTTACTTCTACGACTACTGCCCTGCTCCTCCTCCTCCTACTACTACTACCACCACTACTACTACTCCTCCTCCCACTACTACTACTATGATGGTGACGGCGACTCTCCTGCAGCTGCTACTACGACGACTACCGCTGCTGCTCCTCCTACTGCTCTTATGCTTAGTCTTACTCGTAATCTTACTCTCACTCTTGCTCTTACCTCCTCTCCCGCTGTTCCTCTTCCTCCTACTTCTACCGGCCGCTCCTCCTGCTACTCCTACTGCTGCTCCCACTCCTGCTGGTAATGCTCTTTTGGTAAATCATCGGCTGCATCTCCGCAGCCCAAGCCCGCGCGTCCTCTGAAAATTTGCTGCGCTCTTCAAATGCGATGAAGCCCCGACTTGTCTAGGATGTGACGACGGGGAGACTCTGTGGCCACAAGATCCATCAAAGCAGGAAGAAGAAGAGTACCAATAAGCACCAGAATAAAGTCGACAATGGCGACAGCTCTTCGCCGCGGATGAGATATGGTCTTGATGTTCCTCTAGCTACGCTCACAAAAACCTTCATGCTGCAAGTCCTCGGAAGAGTCTATCTAATCCTGTGGCTCACTACGCGCGCGCGATGCTAGACGAGCATCTTAGAGCGGGATCTTCAGGTTGAGGAGGCTCCTGGGCGGATTCCATTCAAGCAGAAGCCACACGTCCCCTTAAGAAGTGAAAAACTAAGGACATCACGTCTTCTCAATGAAGGCTGGAATGCGGCCTGGCAAGATGAATCCAACCCAAGCAGCAAAGACAGAACGAACAATAGCAAACCCTACTTTAGGCTCCGGCCTTTCATGTAGGGGTCCATGTTAGAGAACATGTTCAGCGCCTTCTGCAGTTCCTCCGCAAAACGCGCTAGGGAGGAGCTGGTATTCGATAATTACCAGCTGCTCTTTATTTGTTCTTCTTCCTCGTCTTGTGCTCCTTTTTCGTTGTCTCCTACTGTCCCTGTCGCTGCAACTGCTGCTACTGTTGCTACCTCTGCTGCTGCTATGATGACTACTGCCTTTGCCACCACTACTTCAACCTGTATTTGAACCATGATAATCATAACGACCACCGTCATCTCAATTGGTTGTCCTCCTCGCGGAGTAGCATAGCACTTGAAGCATCAGTCACACACATGAGCAATTATCAACGTTGCTGGTGCTACACATGCAAAAGAACATTCAAGACGGAAAACAGGATGAAGGCGAGTGGTCTGCCCCAATCCAGCGCATTGGCACTGCCTTCTGGTTTTGAGCCAGGTACTTCCTGATGTAGATGACATCCAGCATGCTGAACTGCGAGGCCTCCATGCAGGTTTGGGTAAACCTTGCGTTGACTTCTTCCAGAAAGGCCAAGATTAAAAGCAGCGCAGCATGCAGAAGCAATGCTAGAGCTTAGCAGGCTTAGCATATGCCGCGGAATAATGGCTGGGTTAAGCGCAGTGATTTCTAAGCAACATACAGACCTCAAACTCTTCAGCTTAAGCCAACACGGTTGACTGAAAGCCAAACTCCAAACTCGGCCTTTGGCGGCGGTGGCGGGTTTGTTCCCGGAGGTCCTTAGTTAAATGCAGAAAAGAAAAGGGCTCCCTGCTGCGAGCCCTGCGGTCTCGAACTGAACCTCATGAGGCTCTGACGGCGAGGGAAGAACGGCTTCTGAGGCGGAGGGCCGGCCTCTGGACACCGGGTTTTTCAGACAAATGAGCCGGAATCTAAACACCTCAATGGGGGTTGTATAATGGATTATATAAGGAACTACTATAAAGGTCATTAAGGGGATACTAGGAGTTTAGATTATAACCTAAAGCACTTCTGTCCAATGCGCTCGCCTCCGCAGACCGTGACACGGCAGGTTCGCGGCTTGCCACAGCACGCCCACAGACGAAGTCCAGCAACTGCCTGGGCGGTGCTGCACCCTGCCTAAACTGCAGGATGTGGTGATGAAAGTAATACTAAAACTGTCCGAAACAATAAAAATAATGATGATACTGACAATCAGAAAAATGATAATACTGATAATATAAAGGATACTGATACTAAGAATAATGATAACAGTATCAATAAGAATACCTTAAGAATAATGAGTCTGAATGCAATTCAAGCAGGCTGCGGAGCTGCAAAGGCAGCCAGGAACAGGAGCGAAAGGAGTCGCGAAGCTCGCGCCATTGAGGCCTGACAGCGCTTGGCTGCAGACAATGTATATGTATACATATATACATATACTATATATCTGTATATATAGTATCTACAAGCTAGATATACATAAGAGTATGCGTATCTACATATATATGTATATATGTATAATGGCACCAAGGAAGTTGCAGAGTCCAGCCTTTTCTGTTGGCAGTACCCTTCAGAAACGTACAGCCCTTTCTCTTGAGCCAGAAAACAGCAATTTTAGCTTCACGTTGGCACATCTCCCAGGCCCTCTAACTTCAAAGGAACGAGGCTTATGCTGACAACACCATGCACGCATCTAGTATCTCCCCTTTATGATCTTTGACCCACACGAATTCAAAAAATATTAGCCGAAATGAAGCTCAAGTTGCTCCATGCAGGCTCTAGCTCAAGGTTCCCTCCCGCTGGGCCCTTCCGTTACCACCTGATTTTTTGAAGCCGTCAGGAGCTGCTTCCTTCTTCGCTTTCGCTGCTCTCCTGCTGTGAAGGCTTCACAAGAAGGATACTGAATTCTGCAACCGAGCCCATCGTACGAGGAAAGTAAATGCAGGCTCTGTGGTGGCTATGAGATTAGCAATGGCTTCAAGCAGCTATCCTTATCTCAAGTACGGAGCTGTTGAGTAATTACGGAGACCAAACTGGCGTACGCTTAGTCCGTCCAGACCTTTTTGGACTGCTTTGCTTTCGCAGCCATTTTTTGCCTGCAGGCTGATGGGTCCAGGTCTCAGCATGTTCGGATACACCTATACTATAATATACTATAATATACTATAATATACTACAATATACCACAACGTACTACAATATACTATAATATACTATGATACTGAGTTGACATGCAGCAAGAACGTTCAAGCTGGCCTCATGGCTTCTTTCATCTTCTGCTTGATGAGCTCCTGGCCAGCAAGTTCTTACGGCCGGCGGTTTCGACCGGAGCTGCGGGTATAATTTGCAAGCACAGCAGCAAGTGTCCGCCATGGTAAGGATGCTTATGACCCCCGGCCAGCCAACCGAGCATTGAAGCGATTGAAACACTTTATTTTAGTCAAAGGACTTAAATTCAGTTACCATAATGGGTATAGATAATGATTAATATGGTTTCCCAATAGAGTAACTTAAATTAAGTTCCTGTCCTTTGGAATGGATCGCAAGTTGATGGATCAAAGATTGCACCGCGTTGCTTGCAGTGCCTTACCGCTAGTCCTACAGGCTGCAGCTACGAATCCAGCAGGAATTCCGGCAGCAGCTACTACCACTCACGCTACCGCTGCTTCTAGTCGTTTACTTTTTTTCTGGAAAACCAGTAGCAGCTGCTGCTACTACTACTATCACTACTGCTGCTGCTACTACTGCTACTACGAGTAAGAATAACGGTGCTACTCATCCTTTCCGTTCTACTCCTACTTGTACTCATACTCCTACTCCTCCTGCTGCTGCCGGCAGCTGCCACCGCTACAACCATCAGCACCAGCACCACAGCAAACTACAAAACTACCTTAAGACATCCACCTGCACTCCTAGTACCACACCACTGCCTGCTGCTGCTAGAAGCTTACAGAGAGCATTCAAACAAGTATGAGACTATGTCGATACGAAGTCCTCCTACTTAGTGTTTCTCAGTGGGGGTATGAGATTATACTGTATAATGATTATGTGGGGATCATCTTCCCTTTCTCAGCAAGTCTTGTCCAGAATTCTTACTGCGACTTTCGCAATGCAAATTCTAATACAGGCAGTGTTCAGCATTCAGGGTTGTAGGTGGCAACCTTGCTTGCGGCAGTTCTTTAATGTAAGTAGTAAAAATAATGGCAACCATAAAAAGATGAATAGTTTGACTAGTAATTTGAATTATGTGTGGTTTTAAGTATTTATGAGCCTCCACTTGCCGCTGCTATTCCTGCTACACAGTCCCTGATTCTTGAACCCTTGTCCTTTGAAGAGAACGCCAACAAACACCTTAACATACCTTAACGCCTGGAAGAGCCATGAACCCTACACCCTTGTCTGATCAAAGGTCTCCTACCATGTATAATTGCGATCCTCATTCTTCGGCCCTAAAGCACTGCAGCCTGAATTGCCATCAAAGATCATCAAAAGTCTATCGAACATGGTAGAGAGCCAAATATTTGAGCCGCTCATCCCAAAACACGAAACATTCTTGAGGGGCTCTACACACGTCACTGGTCGTTAACTTGGAATATTTGAGGGATAGCAGAATGGATCTCTACAATAATCCACATGAAGTCCCGAATGATAAGTTAGTTTCCATATTCTTTTCCAGTCCTCCATCCCCCACTAAGAGACAGTAAGTCAACCCTTAACCCTAAACTTTAGGGTTACTTTGGGGGCCCACACAAGAGTCCTCTCTGAAACTCTACATATCCCTGACCCCTGGCTTTCATGTCATTTTCCTTTTTTCAAGTTGGCTGTCCATGTTTCTAAGCCATTCAGGCGCCATGTTGGCTGTCCATGTTTCTAAGCCATTCAGGCGCCATGACACCCTGAACCCTGAACCCTAAATCCGAAACTCTAAACTCTAAACCCTAAATTCTAAACCCTAAACTCTAAACCCTAAACCCCAAATCCTAAACTCTAAACCCTAAATCCTAAACTCTAAACTCCAAACCCTGAGCCAGGGAGATGCTGCTCTTGGAGGCCTCGGTCCGCTTTTTGCGCTCTTGGCTCGACTCCTGCCAGCACGGACATGACCAAACAGTCACATGGAAGTTTCCCAAAATTACTGTTCCCAAAATGGGGGAAATGTATATAGGGCCCTGTATTATAATGGGAACCCAAATATAGGACCCCGTATTAACAGTAATAGTCACATGAGTAGCTTTTTTTTTGGTGGTTGAACCTAGTAAGATTATTTTCCTTATATGAAATACTATACCCCAAAGGGAGGATAGAATCTTACTCTATAATGGGTACCATAGTATCCCCAAATAAAATACTACTCACATGGGAGTTGCTCGGGGCAATTGGGGTCCTGAAGAAACTCTACACCCTAAACCCTATGCTGTACAGATTCATAAGTACTGCCTGGGGAGTAACATTCGACAGCTTACATAAGGATTATGTAAAACATTGTAAAAGCCTCCAACAATGAGACAATGAAAGGAGCTACGGGCCCTTTTGTCTAGACTTATGATCATGTTGCTGTTGATGGAAAGAAAGCAGAAATAACAATTGTCCCGAAATACGCACATCAAACCGAATTGGATATCAAATATGGGTGATAAAACAAACGGCACAATGCTAGAATCTGGAAGTGACTGAACCAGCCCTACGTCTACCACACAGCTGCAGACATCTGGTCAGAATAAGTGCCAGAGCCCTATGTGCACTTGTTCTTGTCTTTCCGCCTCTAACATGTGTGAGCATATCGAAAAACAAATTATTTGCCGCTTGGACTTGGTTGTACGGAGGAGACAGGGGTCAAGACTCGGTTGGAATACAAATAACACTAAGAATATGAATAATAGTAGTAATAACAATTTATCATAGTGGCAATAAGAATAATAGTAACAAAAAAATAAGAAGAACAAGAATTGAAAAGAAAACGGAAACTGAGGTCAGATTTGGCAGGCCTTCTTCTCTTTCTTGCTACTCTGCTTGTGCTTGGACTCCTCCCAAGACACACAGGAGTCATCATGGGGATAGTGCTTGATGCTGCTTGCGCCAGGGCGAGCCTTGACAGCCTCCTTTCCGTTTTTTGCCTGGCACGTCATGCACCCCAGTGGCAAGCATGCACGGAGGCTGCCCAAACCAGTGAAAGCAAGTATTACCTAGAGAATCTGGACAATGGGTGCGCTAAGACTGCAAAAAAATGGCTTCATGCTGGAGGCCTTCTTTCTCGGCCTCGACTCGGAGGTTTCCTGTGAATAGCATGCACCAGTTCAAGCTTGTGTGAGGCTTCACTGCCAAAGAAGCACACATGTGGTTGCTGACAGTTTGGTGTCCTCTTCTTCTTCCTCCTCCTGTGCAGACTTATGATATTACAGCGAAGGATTTACAACACTCTGCCAGGTCCTCTTCCTCCTCTTCCTCTTCTTCTTCCTCCTCCTCTTCCTGCTCGCTGCTATCCTGCAAATGGCTAAGAATTTGTAACCCAGACAACATCCCACGTCAGAGTGTGGCTCCTCGCTGCTGCTCTTCTCTTCCCTGAAACATGTTGCAAGCAAGCCAGGTGCTGCCTGAACAGGCAGGTCAACGGGCTAATGCATTCAAGCTTCTCCACTTCGTCGGCAGCCTTGAGGACTGCCTCCATGTTGCTCTCATCTCTACACATCCAGACCATGCAGAGCTCTGACAGCCTTCTTGCTAGCTTTCTTTGCTGGAGGAGCTGCTGGCTTCGCAGACCTCGGCATGCCCATGACTCTAGGCATTACAATCATGCAGAAGTGATAGACGCGTGGAGCAGCTGGGGACGAAGCTCCTTCCGCTTCTTTTCGGCCGCTGCCAGCTTGGCCTCGGAAAGTAATGCTGCAGCTCCGCTCAGGAGCCGGTGCTGGAAACACAAAGGATTCCCAGTGATCAGGAAAAAACTTGAGCTGAGGGCTGCTTCTGCTTTCTTTGCTTCGGCTCTCTTGGCCTCTGCTTTTTTGGCTTCTGCTTTCTTGGCCTCGGCTTTCTTGGCCTCAGCTTTCTTAGCCTCAGCTTTCTTGGCCTCGGCTTTCTTGGCCTCTGCTTTCTTCGCCTGCTCCTGATACCATGAAGAAATCACCGAAATTAGCGAAATTCGGCTTGATATGGACAAAGAATCACATGGATAAAGGACTGGCGCTGGAGTGTAAAAATCTAAACCCAGGACGTCCGGGCAACAGTTGAACTGTGTCCGAACAGGTGTGACTTGGGCAGTCCTCCCGCTCTTTTTTCTTCCGTTCCATTTCAGCTTTTAGCTTCTGCTCTCGAAGCTTGCGTTCAGCCTGAATCAATTTGTTGACAGTGAAACAGGTGCAGCAATCAGAAATTACTTGAAATGCTTGGTCCAAAGACCGCAGCTGATCCTTCATAATCTCCCATATCACAACGAGCGAAGTCAAGGACAAACTTCAGAAAGCAAGCTAAAAGAAAAAAAATCAGGATCATCATAATAGTATGTAGTTGTAGCAGTAGCAGCAGCAGCAGCAGCAGCAGCAGCAGGAGTAGTAGTAGTAGTAGTAGTAGTAGCAGTAGTAGTAGTAGTAGTAGTAGCAGCTGCAGTAATGGTAGGAGTAGCAGGCTTTTGGAGGCGGAGCAGCAGGATGACAGAAGTGCTCAAACCCCAGTGCGTTACGAGGCAACTTTTTACGAGCATCTCATCAGATACCAATGGCAACAAGAGAAATATTTCGCTTCAGGTTGGGTTAAAACCCATCCTAGTGATCACAAAAGGCTTAGCACATCCTGTCCCCCTACACCGCACACCACTCGGGCTAAACCCCGAAAGTCCCGAACACCCTGGTGGCAAAAAAAAAACGCAATCATGAGGCCCACGAGGAGGACAACAAATCTAGCAAGATGACGGATGTTAGTATTGAGGTGTTTACATCAAAGGCGAACTAGGTAGTAATTACTGAAGTTATGAAAGATAAACTAGACAAATCGATATCCCATCCCCCGGCCTCTTCAGCTAGCCGTTGCTTTTCGGCAAGCTCCTTCTCCTGGCCACAGGCAGACAAAGCATTTGGGGTTCCTGGAAGTCGCTTGCGAAGAGTGTCAAAGCCATGGTGAGCACCATCATCATGATGCAAGCAAGCATAGCGTAATTTCGTCTTACATGTCGGGCCAGGGACCTAGGGTCTGCCAAGGTCTAGGTGCATGCATCGGAGCAACGGGATCTTCAATGCGGGACCCAAAGAATTCTGGTACGTTCTCATCTCAAACCATTAGCTGCAGATCGCAGTGCTGCTCGCGAACTGGCTGAGAACAACATCCGCCCCGTAAGTTCCTAAGCCCTCCTTACTTTTCCTTCCCGCAAAAACATTGCATCATACTTGTGCAACACGCGCACGCGACCTGAGCCTTCTTCAGGTTCGCCGCAGTTTCCTGACAAACATCCGCCAGATTGAAGCAGCGCACCATCGAAAAGTACAATACGGCTTTCAGTTCTGATGAGCTTCATCTGACCTAGAGGCCCCTGAAGCAGTACGTTAAGGGATGCCACCTAACATGCCAACAGAGCTTGCGATCTTTCTGAGCACATGGCTGCAGCATCCGCTGAGGCCTCCTCCTTCTTGGCAAGGCCTCCCACAGCAATTCAACAAATTATTTCCTTCATAATACGCAGGTCAAAGCATGAGAAGCGCAATCAAGATGAAGCAGAATGTCCCCAGCTGAATCAAGGGTCTGCACAACACCCACAACGGCAAGATGCTAAATCTGAGGACAATCAAATAGGGATTCTACATTGGGGCATCTTACATTCAAACGGAAGTCCTCAAAAAGAAGATAGTTTGCAAACTGGAACGCCCAAAAATTAAATAGCTGCGAATGACAGAGGGCTTTAAGGGACTACCAATGGTGACTACCAGTCTTTTTCGCACACAGGTGATATGAGCCATAGGGATGAGTCTGGATTTTGATA
>CAJNIZ010043880.1:19649-44957 GCA_905231905.1 Symbiodinium pilosum
GAAATCAAAATCCAGTGTTTTTCTGAGCCATAGTCTAAACTCCTAGTATCCCCCTTACAATTTCCTATAATCGTCCCCTATATAATCCCCTAGATAACCCCCTTTAAGGAGTTTAGACTATAGTACATATAGTATGGTAGTTTCCCTAAATCAGGGGACCCCAATATAGACCCCAATATACTATAGTCCTTGTTATAGGAACCCCCAAAAAGAGATCCCCTAGTTTTAGGAAACCCTCATCCCTGTAATCCCCTATATAAAAACAGTTTCCGTTTCATTTTCCATGTTCTTCTCCCTTTGATTCTCCATTATTGGGGGTAATATCCCCAAACTCCCTAAACCCTAAACCCTAAACCCTAAATATGGGGAAAGTCCCAAACCATCACCACCTTCGAGGTCAGAGGGAGACACTGAAGCTGGCGAAGGCGCTGCCTGGCAGTGTTTGACCATTCCCCAGCTACATTTTGGGTACTACCCCCACCCAGTAACAGTCTATATTAGGGGTCCTATTAAGGGCTAGATATATAACCATGTTATGATTAATGGGTTTAGGGTTGGGGTTTAGGGTTTAGGGGCTACATTGATACGCTCCCAGGTGCTCATAAACATATTCCGATCTGTCTGGAAAGGTAGGCACTTCTCAATTTTGGACCCTATTGCGTAAACGCAATCAAAACTGTTCCACAAGCTCAGCAACCATTGAAAAGTTTGCACAATGTGAGACCTCGGCTTTCTCTTCGGCAGTATCCCCAGCTTTTGCCTTTTTGGCTGTTGCCTCTGAGGTGTCCAGGGATCAGGTTCGGCTCCCACGCTATCACATCTAGTTTCTCTATAGGGATAGTATGCCTGTGTCACCCCGAGATATTCCTTATTATGACATAGTATTTTTTCTCTTTGCGTTCTTCCTACATAACCTTTATATATATACATACATACACCCTATTATACTGCACTAGCTTCCATTTTCTTTTCCAGTACTACTCTAAACCCTAAACCCTAACACCTAAACCCTTTCCCTTTTAATCTTGATAAGGTCAAGCCAGGCCCTGGCGGTTTAAGGTGTAGGGTTCAGGGTTCATTAGTGGCTTCGATCTGATTTTCTATTTGATTCTCCATTATCATGGGTGACATCCCTGTATACCGCTATACATCGTAGCTTGCATCTCATGTTTTTCTCGATGTTTCATGTGATGTTCCATTTGATCCTTCAGTATTGGGGTCAAGGGCCTATGTAAAGGATTACAACAGTACCCCCCCAAAGGTACCCCCCCAGGGTTTTATGGAGCTAATAAGGATTTTATAGGGCTTAATAAGGCCTACTAGGGTTCTAAATCTCGGGGGGTTACCTTTGGGGGGGGGCACTATTGTAATCCCTTACTATGCAAGCCCTATGTACCCAATAATGAGACAAAAAGCCTCCTTAGGCTTCTTGTCTTTCTCTTTCTCCTTGGCTTTGATCTTGGCTTTGTCCTTCTTCAATGAGGTCAGCTAATCGTGGAGGCCCTTGCTTGCTGGCCCGGATCCCTAAACCCTACATATATCCCTAAATACTGCAGCTTCCATTTCATTTTCCATTTGATTTGTGGCATTAATGCAGAGGCAGCTTAGGCAGGTTGGTCCTCTTTTTTCTCCTTCACCTTCTCTTTTGAAGCATCCCTGCAGCAGCTGAGGTGCTAAAGTTTTTCTGATACAAAGTCCAAGGGTGCCATGCCTCTTTCGCTTTTCCGCTGGCTTCTCGGAAACCTTCATGGGCAAAGCTCAAACATCATGCCAGCAGCATTGACAGACTACACTACGGTGTGCGCACCGGTATTGAGCATACGGGCACACACATCTTGTTGGAATGCTATTGTCACAGGCTGCGGTTCCCGCAAGCTTTTTCGAGCATAGCCCCTGCAGACTATCAAAGCATCAGACATACCCTCTACCGAGCTCTGCTTAGCTCTGCCTAAGCAGCCCCCATGACACAATGACGACCGCCTTGAAAATCCGGCATGACAAAATAAAGACTAGCCACATACAAGTGAAGGTGCGATCGTCGTCATCACCACCATTGTTGACGTCACCATCATCAGAAGCAGCAGCAACAGCAACCATCATATCAAAGACAGGCTGCCCCCGAGAAGACCCTGCCGTTGCAGCAGGTTGAGCATCACAAGGTCCAGAATCCGAAGTTCCATGCCAGGCCTTGCGCTTTCGCTCAGGCTCGGAGGACCTGAGCAGGCACTTTGTATGGGCGGCAAATCCAAATAAGCTATAGTCTAAACTCCTAGTATCCCCCTTAATATCCCCTATAGTAGTCCCCTATATAATCCTTATATAACCTCCTTTAAGGAGTTTAGACCATAGCTCAAATGAGTTGTAGGAATTGATCAACAGTAATGGTAGGATCATGTCAGAGGCTTGAGCTTCTCTGGCGATATCACAGAAATCCTAGCTGCTGAAAGTTTCCAAAGATGATCGGAGGTAGTCACCGGACCAGGTCCCAAAAGATTCATTTGATAGCTTCCTGCATCATGCACGTAAAGCCACCCATGCAGAAATGTTCAGCAAGTGTTCTGACTCATGGCTCAGAAAAAGGAGGCCTGGTAGAGTAGAGATGTAGTTAGAACGCCTGAGATTCTGACTCGGAGCGCCGCCGGCCGCGACTTCGGCTGCGCCTGGGCAACGAGCAAACCATTTGGCAACATCTAGTGGCAGCCATTCTTCCAGCCACTGCAAAGCAAAGCTTAGTGGGTTATCGCAAAGGATGATTCCAAGAAAAAACGGTATAAATAATAAAGGGAGATCATTTGCTGATTCTGTACATAGCTTCATACTGAGACGCAAGCAACGGGCACTTTTTTCACCCAGACTCTGGCTGTCACAAGACTGCCATCTTGCTACTCTACGACTCCAGGAAATTCTTCTGCACGCGATTCATGTTGGGCGGGGTGGGCGCATCTGGCTTCCCAAAACCTGGAACAACACAGGGCAGGTCCGGTGACCGCCAAGCAACACCTCACAGTCCACTCACAAACCTCACGCCTGAGATGCCCACAAGCTAACCTTGTAACAACCTGTCCCTTGATGCCATGACTGAAATGACTGAAATGAAACATGCGCAAACATGCCCCGTGCACGGCCTAGGATTGGTTCGAAGGGATCTGACCCAGAGCCCCCAAAGTTCATGCTATCCTCCACCTGCAGGGAGTCTCAAGGCTGAGGCTTTCCTGTCCTGTTCAGGAACACATTGCATAACGAACATTTGTTCTCTACAAAACCTTGTGATTGAACCCAACTCCCACCTCATCTACGGCACCTGCGCAGAGCTTGAAAAAAGAAAGATACTGCAGGTAGCATTGCACGACTGAGATAATTCCCTACATGCTACCTGGAAAGTCGACAGTTGGATTCGTGGAATCCGATAGTCGGGCCTGAAGGTTGGAGGGGTTTATTACAATTACTATTATTCCTATTATTATTCTTATTGGTATTATTACTACTAGTCCTAATATTGTGATTTTTATTACTATTGTTATCACCGTTATTACTATTAGTATTACATTTTGTGGCTTGCTGCATGTGCTGTATTGCATGCTGCGCATCACCAACCCGCCAGCCCGCAGCATCCGAGACAGAAAGCCACAAACACTCAGAAACATTGTAATAATAGTACTAATACTAAGAAGATAACAAGAATCACAATAATAATAGTTCATGAATAATAACAGTGCTCTTCCAGGAATCCCAATGCCGAGCCTGACTCAGTGATTTCGCTCTCCGGGCAGCTGACAGGTTGCAGCCGTCCCCGCCGAAGCAGCGCCCCCTTCAGGGCCTTGTACCGCTCAGGAGACCTGGGCTTCGTATACAGGGGTTATATAGGGCTGCTGGAAAAGAAAACGGAAACTACTATGGCAATATGTTCAGGATTCCTCAAATGGCTATACAGGTCCAGCAAAGGCACTTGCTGAAACGGCTATCTGGAAATCAAATGAGGCCGCCACTTCTTCGAAGCATCCTGATCATGGAACTGATGGTAGAGCTCCGCCTGGTAGAATGGGAATTTCGCGGAGTCGTAAATCCTCGGAGTAGCATAGGTCACTGGCTATGTGTACGCAGCCTGGGCTTGTGAAGCCAGGGCACCACACGACATCAGTGCCGGCCTGGGAATTTGACTGACGGAAGTGCTACACGCTTCAAAATGAGAAAAAGGAATGTGACAATGTCCACATGCTGCTCAACCTGTTTATTGGAAGCCATACCCACCAGCTCTCACTACTAGGGGTTTCCCAAAATTAGGGGCACCTCGTAGGGGGTCCTTATAATATCTTCTAGCAAGGCTCATGTAACATTTGTGGGGTCAGTTGGGTACCCCTATTTATGGAAACTACCACTAATGGCTAAGGTATGCTGAGAGAGGGACAGTGCTTGGGTCACTGCCTTTGCCAACCGCCAGCTTTAGGCGGCCACCGTTTGCATCGAGAATGTCCTGAACACAGGCACTGCAAGCTACCAAGACCTTAAACTACACAAAGGGCTGCGACAAGTGGAGGCTAGAAATTTCCATTCAGAGTCAAGAACTTCAAAAGGGCATATGTGAAAAGAATTCGGGTCCTTAAAGTATGGCGATTCTGAGCCACCAGGGAGGCCCAGTATGGCCCGGAATTCCGGGCCACGTCCACCGCCCTGGTCGCCATCTCCCTGTTCCCCCCGGCGGTCGCTATCGCTCTCTGCGGCAGGCACGGGCACCTTGAAAAACCCAGGGGCTGAGCGAATCCCGTGCAGTTTTCCAAAATTAGGAGTACCTTTCTGGGGGTCCCACAATAATGATTAGAATATTTTGGGATCTATATTGGGGTCCCCCAATTTGGGGAAACTACCATATGTTGAATTACAACACCAAGAAAGGCATGGCATACGGCAGCTTTACCACGATCATGAACTCTGGTACCAAGGTACTGCATCGAGAAAGGCTTTGGCAAAGGTACCAATCTTATCGGCAGGTATGCTGGCAACCTCCACAGCCTCTGCATGTCCCAGTATAGAATAGTCACGCCGGGGAAATTCCAAGTTGTGATAACAAACCAGCTGATTGTTGACAGGCTGACCGCCAGCATAGCCGCTGATGGAAGTGACAGCAGTGCCGGAGCGGCCCAAGACTTTGGTTTCTAAGGCTGTAAAGTCACTTTGGACACGCCAAAAGGAGCCCTGTCCGAAGTACATGTCAATGGCGGGCTCACCGGTGGCCGCTTGCGCCGAGCCCCCAGTGACCGCGGTAGCCAAGAGCTGCGCCAAGGCAATCCTTCGCGGAGCCTCAACCTGTAGAAAGGCTTTCGGAGCGGACCGTCCAGCCAGCAAACAGCAGGCGTAACAGCAGGCAATTGCAAGCGCGCCATGCGTGCTTCGCCTCGCTCGCCGGGAGGCTACGGGAAGCCGCTTTGCGGCCATGCTTTACACAAGCTAACGCAGTTGCCAATTGGGAATATTCTTGAAATTTATTAAAGGCTCACTTAAGGCTCATGAGTCTGTCTGTTTCACGTGACTTCTAGTTCTGGCTGCAGAGCTTCGTAAGCCATGGATGGAGCGACGTGAGAATCGTGTCGCATCATGCAGCATGCAGGCTTCCTGGTTCCTAGCGCTGCATCCTGGAAGGCGCACCGTCCCCGGCTCTTGCGTCGGGACGCCCGTTTGTCACCTGTGCTGCAGTTTGAGGTTTCTTCTGTTCATATCAGCAGGCGTAGAAATTACTTTTCCAGCACATACGGAAAGCAAGCCCCAAGCGGTCTCGGTCGCGATCTCGCTTGTCTTTGCTACGACTTCCTCAGCGAACGAACGGTCAAACAGCAAGCCACAACTCCTTCTTGTCGGCCATTGGGCACCTGGCTTCTGCCAGACCGCCTCTTCCGGCTTTCGCTCCTCTTCTGCTTCTTGTCCTCCTTAGTCTCTTTGGCTTCTTTGGCCTCTTTGGCTTTAGCCTCCTTCGCTTCTTTCATCTCGCTTGCTTTGCCTTTGACAGATATGCATCGCTCAACCTCAAAAATCCTAATCCTTTCAAAAACTGCCTGGAGCTTCTTTGCTGTTCTCCTCCTCCTGGACCTGCATGGGATGCAACGGTGAACCGCTGCGCCCATAGAGCACCGCATCCCAGAACCATCCTTCTGGCATCCGGCCTTTGCTCGGGGCTCAGTTGCCACCCTGAGCAAGGCAGCATATGATGCATGCAGGAAAGAGGACGTCGCTAATCTCAGGCACCAATTCTCAGGCAGAAGCTCTTCAGAAGGTTTGGAGGCCTGTCCAAGTGGCCAGATTGACAACTCGTGCACAACCTCTGTTTCAGCATGAATGCCTCCTCCGTCTCAACGGCTGCCTCCTGCACCAGTTCACTGCAGCAGTTCACTGCAGCAGCGAACCGGAAGGGCACGAGCGAGCTATCATTTTAGAATGCATGGCACAAGCCCGTTAGGCTACATCATCAAGTAGCCAAGCCGGGCATCCAACAGTTTTGGCTCTGCTGCAATGCTGAGGCTCGTAGGGGCACAAGGCGTACCCCGCAACCCAATCCCAACAATCACGACGGCCTTCTCATTTGGGGAAGCACTGGCTTTCTCCGCTTCTTTCTCATTGGTGCCCTCCTGCAGCAATAGTGACAGTCAGGTATCAAGCAGGATTGATGCCTGCTACCTTGTCAAATGGACATCCTGGCCATCTGCAGCTCAAAATCTGCTGCACATCTGAAAGCAACTTCTCTAGGATGAATCTCTCTTCCTCACCGCCTGAAAGGTTTCCCTTTGCTTTGACTAGCACAAGAGTGAATCTGTAGTACGGTCCCAAGAAGCCAACACACAAACAAGAAGTATGATAATCACAATGATGATGAGCACAGCATGCGCAATAAGGAGTATAGAATTCAATGACAGGAAGTACAACAACAATAAGGAACAGACATGCCTGTAACATTCGTAAATATTCGTAACCACCGTAACACTAATGGCAGTAACCAGGGGCCTCTGGCTTCGCTCGAGAGCCTCAGACAGGCTGAGCGTCATGGACTTCGGAAGATGTAAGCATTTCAAAGATGTACACGGGTAACTCCCGCATGGGGGGCAAACATATGGACCCTGCCGAGATAGTCTGGGGCCCCTTCCTGGGGGACCCACTACTCTATTGGGGTAAATAGAAGGCCCCCCTTATCTGTAGGAAACTGCCAACGTACCAACTACAGCTCACAAAGCCCACATGGCAGCTAGGCTCGGCTCCCTCGGTCTGGGAGGTTTTGAGGCCACCGGCCTCCTGCGGCATGAGAAATTACACAATCTCAAAACTTAGGAAAAACTTAATATTTGAGGGCGGGGGGACGGGACTGCGATGTCAAATCACGTCTCTGTTCAAGCTGGATTCCAGAGAGATGACGTAAGCAGTGTAGTAACCACTTGATCACCGGTTTAGGGCTTTAGAAACTTGATGCCAGACTGAACATGTCATGGGTGTAGAGTGGGGCGCTGTCCTGGGCTATTTCATCTGCTTTCGACACGAGATCCAAGAAGTAGATCCGTTCCTCAGCTGCGCATGCCGTGAACAGGATACAGCAACATGATCCTGGCACTGGTACCACTCTGCTCTGGATGGAGTACTTAGGCAATCTGAGAGTTCTTTCCACGTCTGCCAAAATGCTCGAGTCTCGGCCCAAGGCGTAAAAGCTACAACAAACCGGACTTTTGGGAAACGCGCCTGGAACTGCGCGAATACATACAAACAGGACACACAGGGAGTGTGACAGGAGAACAGGCGAACTGTGCCTGTCGCATTTGAAGAAACACCTTGCTCAACAAGCCTCTGAAGGACTTTGAGCAAAGCTCTTCTTTCTGAGTGCTTCGATCTGTCAAAAGAGGAGAAAATGGGCTTCAAGAGATCCGAACCCTCAGGCCAGCGGTGCTGACCTTGCGCGACAATTTCGCCGTTGCTCCGAGAGTGCTTTGACCCGGTCCCGTTGTCTGGCTCAAAGACCAGATACGAAACCCATGACAACAGGTGCCGGGCAGAGGTCCGCAGCGGCAGCTCATCCGGAAAGATGCGGGCCAGAGCCGATGCAATGGCCGCTTTGGCCACAGACAGCCACTCCTCACCTTCCGCGTCTGCGATCCCCAACTCTGACAATGCCTCTCTGGTGAAGTAGACCCCTAAACCATGTTGAGCTGCAAGCTTGGAGCTAGGATGGTCAGAAGCCACCGATAGCTGCAGTTGTTGAACAGTAGGTCTGCAAACAACCTCGCGGAAGGAATCCTCCAGCTCCTGGGTCATTCGACCAGCCGCGTGCAGAGCATCAATTGCCAGCACAATGTCCACACCACGGGTGGTCCCAAGCTTGATCGCAACTTCTGAGCTAACGCTTGCTTGCATTTCTGTCAGCAGCAACAGCGCACGCTCCCTGATCTCGTTGTACAGGGCATCCAGGTGGGGAACAATAGACGGAGAGCACCGGGCTTCCAAAGCTGCCACTGCGCTGCAAAGGCCTTGCACTGAGGGCTGGCATCCCTGAGATCGTGACACTGATAAGAGCATAAGGGCATCCTGCCAGCAACCCGTCTCGCACAGCCCCAAAGCGGCATTAAAGCCCACCTCGTCCAACTTCTCATTCTCTCGCTCCAGCAGTTGCTTCACGTATTCCAAGCCCAGTTTCCACGAAAGGCTTCTTTGAAAGGAAGCGATCACTCCAATATGACAGTGAAGGTCAGGGTCCAACTGCCGTTCGTGCATGCTGTCCAGTAGCGATAAGGCCCGCTGCCAGTCCCCCCCCTTAGCACATGCAGAAATCGCCGCACCTAGGCTGCGCACATCTGGGCCCGTCATTTCCTGAAAGAGCGACAGGACGTGCTGCCACTTGCCTGCTCGTTCCAAAGCCTGAAGAGCCGTATTGAAGCTGATGAGGTTCGCTTCACGCATGGCGCCCAAAACCTCAAGCGCCCGAGACCAATGACCTGCATTCCCCAGGGCTGCTAGCAGCGCGTTTTGCATCGAAACACTCGGCTCCAGATCTTCCGGCAAAGTCAGAACGGCCAGTGCAGCTTGCCATTGAGAACACTTGGTGCAAAGACTCGCTACTGCACTGAAGCAAGGCAGCTGCTCTTGGCTAAGGCTCGAATGCGACGCAACCCTCCGAAGAAGTTGTACTGCGTGTTGCCAGCAGCTTTCCTTTCCAAGATCTGCGACTGCCGCACAAAGAGCGGCTCCTGTGGGCAAGCTGGACGCTTCGTGAGTCTTGGCCTCCAACTGCTGCCAGATGTTCGCGCAATTCGCAACGTTTGGGATCGAGGCCAGGTGCTGACACCGATGACAGCATCCGGAAGAAAGGCGCTTAATGGCAAAGCGGCAAAGCATGACGAAGCAGCTGGAAGCCGCCAGAGTCTAATCTAATTTTCGGGGACAGAACAACTTGGCAAAAGCCATTGTCCTGCCAGCTGAAGTTGAGCCCAAAGCTGGAAGACGTATCTTCCCTGGCAAGAAGTTTCCCTGCAGCATGCTCAGGCACTGGCAGACCGGCCCAGGCTGAAGACACAGGACTCAAGCAGGGGCAGTATCACAGCTGCATTGATGCACTTGGCTCAGGGTTGCATAAAAAGACTTTCCCAAGGCCTGCCAAGTCAGCTTCTTGCGACCATCACCAGGCTGGAACAAAACAGATCCTTGCTTGTGGAGCCACAGTGCATCTAGACTAGGAGCCAACACAACAGCTCTACGCCTAAAAAAATCTGCAAACATGCGAGACACAAAAAGCTGGATCATGCCAAGGCTCTAATTTCCTGTTTCTCCATCTGGTCCAGCCTTCAAGCAAAAAATTGGCATTCAGGATTGACGCTCTGAAGTTCAAAACATCTTCAAGCCTTCCACACAGAAGCCCAATAACTGACACTCATTGCGATCATAAATCTACCATGATGAGCTAATGAGGGATGGCCATAACAGACACAGATTGGGTGAAGGATTGGCAAAAATGCCACTGCACAGAAACTGTAAAAATCAAGGCCCGCTACACCCGCCGTAGCCAGGGAAAGGATATGCCACAGCAACAGCGGACTAAGCAGAACCAAAGTTTGACACATGGAAAGTCTCTACGAGAAGCTTCCAGATCCGTCTACAAAACCATACAGGCTGAGTCATTCATATCAACCGAAAACAAGCCTGGCACAGTGCGGATTCACCACGCTTACTGGGCTTCCAGCAGGCCCATGACGTGGGTTCGTCTCTCACCTGACCTTGGTTTTTTAAGGTTTGTGCCACAGAGAGCTATTTCCAAGATTCCGGTCTCATGTTTACATCCCAAAGTACAAGGCACCCTCCTGTCTGGAATGTGCGGATGCCACTTTTCGGAAGAGACTTCGATGTTCTCCCAACATGGCATTATGGGGAGTTGCTGGTACGGGTCCACACGTACACTTGCGTTCCGCTGACCATAGGGGTCCCTCCACGCGTTTGCCACGCTTTAGGAAGAGTGGGGCAATGTTTGGCTACATGAAAGGTTGTAACGAACTGTTTCCGCCTACGACTGCCCTGGCTCCTGGGCTGCAGTTGCTCACACGGCGTGCAACTGTGAGAGTTGACTTACCATTCAAAGGACGGCGCCCCAAAACAAGTACTTTCCAGAACCTAGACCATAAATCAACCTTGCAAGTGTCATTGATCCTTACTCTGGTTTTTTGCATGGTCTCCTTCTCTAATTCCCCATACATAAAAGCACTGTTTCTGGTCCTTGAGGAGTAGACAGCTTTTCCTCGCATTCCGTGCGAAGCTTCACCAACAGCTTTGGGTGATGCGTCACAGCCTTGCTGGAATCTGAACATCTCTTGTCTTGAGCGCTGTCACAGATCATAATGATGCAAAAACACGATGGGAAAAGGCATCGCAGATGATAGTCCAGCGAAAACTGTGGCACGCGCCGATTGCACACTTTGTCCGGAAATCGGATGTAGATGGAAGCCCTTGCAACGGACATGGATGTAGGGTCTGTGCGCCTGTTGCAACTGCCATCACAAGCAAAGGTCCTTGGCAGTATAGACCAGAGCCACGTGCTCTGCGTAGACACCTTGCCCTCGTCGTTCAACAACATGAGAGCCTTCCAAAGAGGCATTCCTTCAGCCTCCTCCCGGCCCAAACAGGAAACACGTGAAACCTGCAGATCAGGCTTTCAGCTTGTCCCCTGAGCTCCCGGCGCTCGGAATCCATGCCAAAAATGAGCGGCTTTGTCACTGCCATGCCTGGGACCAGATGCATGTCAAAATGTCAAACGAACAGCTGTGCTGACTGGCTCTGTAGTGTGCGGCTGAGGTCTGCGCTGGCAACTTCGCGCGCACCCCCACCATCAAACACCCGGAGCCTGATGCCCAGCCTTAAACGTGTGCCGGAGTCATATCAGCATGCAGCATGCTCATCAAAACAGGCTCGCAGCACAATGTTCGTGGCTGAACATATCAAGATGCTCCCACATGCTACGCGATAAGTCCCCTGCGGGATGTCTGCCTTTTGGACAGGAATCTTCCAGAACGGTGTGACCTGCATAGCCCAGACATGGATGCCCATGCTGTTGCAAGTGGAAAATCCAGGTGGCGGGGCCGGCATAGAGTTCACAATCTCCTCGAACTCTGCAGGTGGCAGTTCCGCAGATGCCTGGACGAGCTGTGATTGGCTCGCAAGTGAATTCAACTGCTTCAGCCCCTCAGCCTTGTTTTCCTCCTTCTCCCTCTCTTTTCGTGCTTTGGCCTCAGCTTCGGACCTTGCTCTGGCCTGCAAGAAGGGATGCGGCTGAACAGAAAGGTTTACGCTGCACGGTGTCGCAGAAGGGGTAAAGCGGTCCTTTTCCCACTCGGCTTTGGCCTCTGCTTCGCGCTTCTTCTGTGCCTGAACAAACCAATCATGCCATGGCAGGTAGGCTGTGCTTCTGGCCTCCTCTTCTTCTTTCTGCGCCTTTGCTTCTGCTTCCTCTTTTGCTTTGGCCTGAGCACAGAAACGCAGCCCCCGCAATTCCCATGAAAAACTACACGACACAGCAGGAATGGCGTTGATAGCAAACAACTTGCCTTGACAAGACTTGAAATCAACCAGAGGCCGGCAGGCCATTCTCTCATTTTCATAAGAGTTTGGGTACAGGTAGCTGTCCAAGCGCACGGCTGCTGCGGCCAATGCCACGCCGCTCATCATCGGAAGGCTCGCCATCATGGGCACTGGCTGGAAGCCCATCCTGCAGTGCGCCAAAGTCGCGCGCCATGCTTTGTGAAGATCTAGATGCCCAGAAATGCTGTGGGCAACATCAGGCCCTGACATGGGCATCTGCCCCATCAGGGGTGCACCTCAGTGCAGGTATGCTGGAAAAGGTGCTCAATGATGAAGGGCTATGAAACATCTCCCAAGACCATTCTTATTTAACCCCCTGGCCCCATGTGTCGGGACCAAGACCCATCGGAGCTGGCATGGTAGGTGGCCCGGGAAGGGGAGGACGAGCCTGCACCAGAGGCATCAAATCATCCTTGCTTGGGGGCTGTCATGCTTCTGACTTGCATTCAGCTTGCATACTGCTCAGGACCCAATCTAGAAATTGAAGGCCTCTTCATTGGGGGAAGCAACCCCTGCACTTGGCTTGGATCCAGTTGCACATGCTCCAGCCGTCAGAGGCCCCTAGGTTTCTCAAAGACCCATCTCGATTCAGCATCTTTCCACCCCCCTCCCCTATCCTGCCTGGACCTGCACAGGCCTCACAACAAATTCAAACAGAGAGCAGGTAGCGCCAAGGCCGTGAAGAATGTGCCGGTTTGGTTTAGAGAGCTTGTCTGGTGCCAGCTCCTGGGTTCGTTTCTTGAAGCTTTGCTCTGCGATGCCAGTTTTGAGACACCTGCGGCATGCTGAGCGCAGGGAAGGTAAACACTGGAATTGAACCCCACCCTACCAGTAGCCCACCAGATTCCAGGATATGCCTGAAATAACAAACGTCCACGAAGCAACTGAAGTAACCAGGGCATGTGATGAAAGAGCGCAGGCCCCACAAGTCTTCAGGTCTGAGGTTCATGCCCCGCTGGGAGAGCCTTGTGCATCGGCCTGATGGAATGCATACAACGTTGAGGGCATCGTTTTCGTGACATTACACTCACGCAGTGCCCTCCAGCATAACTTCTAGCCTGCATCTGAACACGAACTGCCTGAGGGTCCGGCGCTGGCGGTTGGGGGGCTTGGGGGGCTTGGGGGCTGGCCTTCTTGGGAATGGCAGTCATGGTTGGAGCAGAAGCCTCCCACAGGCAAGGGGAATGCCACACTTGAACCGGGCAACTGTCATCCAACAAACCTTTGACGGAGAAGGAAACCTGCCATGAGATATGCAGCCATGCGTTTACTTTGGGAACGGCAACGGCCAAGACTAGTAGACTAGCATGTGAAACACAGCTGCCTATCTGCTCTTACCTGACTGCAGGACTCCTCCTAAAGGTTATACTTTAGCCTTTAGCCAATCCAATAGTTAATAGGAAACCCAAAAAATTGAGGTCCTACTAGCCAGGCTACGGGTAGCCAAGTGCTCATCCTGAATCGAAACCCGTGGCACTCACACTGTAGGATGTTACATTCTAGCTGTGCAGCAGGCATGGCCACGCTGACACTTGGAACCTTGCTTTATGTCTTTGGGTCTAGCTTGGGTGCAGTCACTCGCTGGAGTAACCGACCGACCTTGGTCGAGGCTGTTTCCGCCAGCTTGGCCTCTGCCTGAGTGGGACGGGCACACTTGGATAGTTTCGGAAATCCTCCTTGTGCCACGATGAAAGTCACCTGCTTGCGGGCCAATCTCAATTTCAACATCAGCTGAGAGCTAACTTGCACAACACGCCCACAGAAAAGATGCCTCATTTCCATCCCGGACCCGACGCACCGACTTTTGAGCCCTGGCACCCGAATTCCTGCGACTCTCAGCTCCAGTGGCCTTCTTTGCCTCATCCTCCTCGGCATCCTCATCTCCGGTCCCGCTCATCTCCACAACCTGCCCATGTCAGGATGTCCCAAATCATGAACTGAAGGGGACTTACATCGTTTTGGGATACACTAGGGCACCCCTCTTTCACCAAGGATACCATGGTGAATACAATTGCAATTTTGATGTGCAGGAATTGGATTCTTAACCTCTTGCACTTTATCGCTTAAAAGGCAATGAGTACATTGGCGCACTCAGATTTGAACAACCTCTACACAAAATTTCTCACCATGGTCAATAGCTGCCTGCTTGAGAATCCCAACCAAGTTTCTGCGAAGATGATATTAAAGTTCAAATCACGTGAATGCTTCACCGAAACCAAAAAGGTGCCTAATCTTCACTTTCACCGAGATCGGTAAGTGCACTCACCCAAGCAACAAAGATTTCCAAAAGCAAGGGCCAGGGTTCAGGGTGGCTCGTAAGGCTTTGGGCTTAAGGTTGGAGTTAAGGATGAGGGTTTAAGTTTATGGTTTGCGGTGCGACGCGTCAAGTTATCAAGAAGAGGACCCTGGGATATAGGAAATATGAAGAGATGATATATAGAGCCCCTCTTCAGGATGATGCTGCGCTAATTTCGAGACACTTCCATTTGCCACTGGCACTTGGAGGCCTTGGGTGTGCCGCCATCACCCTCCGAGGAGAAGACAGCACGCAAGTCTTCCTTAGCTGCTTACACGCTACGAATTTATCCCTACCGATGCTGCGAAAATATCAGGAGCTCTTGACATTATCCATCAGGAATTAGGACCCAGAGCATGTTCAGGTTTTTGGGTCATCTGCTGCCTTTGGTTTTCCTGTACATTCCGTATTATGACACGAGCTCTCTCTTGCTTTTCATGGTTTCCTGCTTTTTCTATGATATGCCTGTGGGCCATTTCAAGGAGACCAGCACGAAGATCCTCGTAATTATCGTCATATTTGGGCCCTCCGCAAGAACAAAAGCATCATGAAAAAAATACACTTCCTCGTGGAAAAATCACAGCTTCCAAGCTTGTTGATAGTGTCGCTGTGCTTTCGTTCAGCTGCTTCTCGTCAACCCGTGCAAGTGGCAACATACCCACAAGCAATGATAGGGGCAGCGCCACGCCAAAGACACAATTCAAAATTCAGGTAAATGCAACCCTAGTGGAGCCGCTTAGGACTTTGCTGCCTGTGGCCCTGTCGCCATTCGTGCGGACAGCGCGTCCCACCTCAGGCTGTACCCGAAGTCAGTCTAGAGGCGCTGCCGCAACAACTCCAAGTTATATCCAAAGTCTATATAGTCTATACTCAAGAATAAGCGCCCTCTACTTGTACAAAAAAAATGTGGCCCTCACTGTGCCGCATCAGGGCGGACTTTTTTCAGGACCTGCACATGAAGAAGACGAAGACTTGGAGCCAAAAATGCACGCGAACAAGCCTCAAGGGACAAATCAAAGAGGGACTTGTCCATGACTTCTGTGAGCAGCCTAGCAGGAGGCTCAGTTGAAGCTGACGACAGGCTCAATCGCGAGAACTGGGCAGCCAGGCCTATCAAGGGTGTCAAGTATCTGCCGCTGGTGGTGGCGGTAGATTTTCCGCGCAGTCTTAGATAACGGGCGAGATGCTACATCATATAAGTGTGTTCCAAAATGAAGATACAAGCCATCCTTCTTTAACAGCAGAACCCGCATCACAAGGACAGGGCACCAGGCAGCTCACATGAGACGTCAAAGTAAGCATCTGGCAACCGCCTCGACTCCTTTGGGCGGTTTCCTGCGGAACAGCCATCTCTACATGATCCTTTATAACCTCTATAATATTCCACTATATACTCCCCCATATAACCCCCCTTTAAGGAGTTTAGACTATAGTAGCTCTACATGGCGCTGCAAGCTTGCTTGACCAGAGGACAGTAAATTCAACACTTCAATCAGGCTTTCAGAGCCCCTCGCCTATTGTTTCTCCAAGGGAAGTGGGTGTGAGAACTTTGATAACTGACTGGATACTAGCTCCCTAAACCCTGCACCATAAACCCTAAACCCTAATCCCTAAACCCTAATCCCTAATCCCTAATCCCTAATCCCTAAGCAAAGTTACAAGGACTGGTACCATGACATGGATTGAGAGGGTTCCGAGGCTGCCACTCACTAAGCTCAGCCGACGGCTGCAGCGATTGCTGCGTCCATCGCCTGGGCAGCCCACCCCCTCAAACAAAAAAGAAATACACCTCTTAACTGAGGGGGCATTGTTATTCTTAAGGGTTGGGGGGTCTCTTGAGGGCAGGGAACTGATTGTGACGAAACTTGTTCAAATAAACAATGATACAAGAAGAAATTGAAAGACACGCAATGGAAATTTGCACAGTGGTCTTCTTGTGCACAGTCAGGACATGATCCAAGGCCACACCCGTCGGTTGAGGATTCAAGGCTTGCTCTTGCTGCTATAAGCCCGGGGCAGGACGCAGCTCTCTAGGAGCTCGGGCGGCAGCTCCTAGCAAGCCATGATGAAATGACCCAACCATCCACACAGATATATGAACAGTTGCATGAGCAGCAGCAGCAGCAGAACTATGATCAGAATCGTTGTTATCATCATCATAATCATCATGATCTTCATCATCATAACCAGCATAATCCCAATTATCATGCTAATCATAGGAAAAGAAGCATTAATACATATTGGTAACACGACTCATATTCAAGCTCAACATCAGCAATGAGCGGAGAAGCGTGACAATGAATTACTGCGATGCAAAACGTACGTGGAAACTGCAGCCTCTGTCATATGGCAAAACGAAGGAGCTATGATAGTAGTTTGCAGAAGCTGTCAATTGACAGCAGCCTTCTATAGAAGAGGTGTGATCGGGACTGCACACTCAACATTGCCTCCAGGTCGGTTTCGTCTGCCTAGGCTTGACAGTGGTCAGCTTGGCCTGTCCAGTGTGTTCATGTGCCTGTGCCGTACAGCTAGCTGCTATAGCAAGAGCTTGTAGCTAAGAAGTTGCCAAAAGTGCGCATCTGCACTGTTGCTGACTGAAACCCGCACCGGATCTGGCTCATCTTTCCAATCCTCTCAAGTTCAAAGCAGAGAAGCTTGGCGAGCGGCAGTTGCTGGATGGAATTGCAAGTCCAAACTATCGAGATCAGGCCTCCGCCACTGGCACTTCAATATCATCCTCCGGTCGCAGAACAAATGGCCGGGGTGCCTGACCAGCTGCACTGCCGAGAGCAAAAGCAAGGTTCCACCAGTACACCATCAAAGTACTCCCGAAGACCTACCATTTCGGTCTCAGGCTTGGCTTTTGATCGATCACGCCTTTGTGGAAGGCACAGTGATACTCCAAATCAAGAAGGAATGCTGGCCATTGCCACAGCATGCCACTCTTCTTCACGCCTGCTACTGCATCCACCTCAGGAATGCCAGGGGGCATTTGCCAATCACTACGAATCAGATCACCGCGCGAGCGCGTTCCGACATCTAGCCTCATGCACTGGAGAGCAGGGAATGAAACACAAATGCACACTTTGCTTCGTCAGTATCAATGAGCTCAGCATCGGTCCTGTACAGTACGGCATCTCACTCTGAATCAATCACTTCGCAGCAGCACTGGTCTGACAGCGTGAGCGAGGCCACCAAGGCATGATGGTCAGCGTTGTGGGTGCTTGAGCTCCCTGAGTGAACTGAATCTATTTCCATTGGTTGACACCTCACCATCTGCATTGACTTCTCCAACTTTTCTCCCCATTACAACACCATAACTCCATCGGGAAATCAGAAAGTACATTTTTCTCATTGTTTGACTTCTCAATGAGCTTCTGACCTGCACCTTCAACTCTGTGCAGCAGTTAATCTCTCACTTGTGTTGCCAGGAACCTACCAAGCGGGCGCAAAACCCCGAGAACTAGCAGACAAGGGCAGCGCCCATCCTGTAAACGCCAGGTCCCTTCCAGCTTCTGCATCTTGCTGGTTCAGACTCGCCAGAAGCTCTCGACTCTTCAGACAACGGGCTTTCTCTTTCTTAAACGCCAATTTGCCCTCTTCAGAACGCCAAACCTCATCGGCAGCTGCGGCAGCGGTGTGCGATACACCACTAAGATCATTGAGCTTCCAGCATGCTTGCCCTTGATGTATTTCCGCAGTTGAGCCACAGCAAGATGCACAACGGCGTAACAGCACAGCTTCAGAGAGGTCAGCAGCCAATCAATAAGCCAAACCAGGTGCACTATGGAGAAACGAATCCATGCAGCGGGTACACCACTAGCATGGGCCGCATCCCAATTGGCAAGTGCGAAAGTGGCACTTGCCAATTGGGATGCAGCCCGTGCTTGTCGTGTACTCGCTGCAGGGATTCGTTTCTCCATAGTTATAGCTGACACAGGGACAGCCAGGAAGGCACCAGCACCACCCATTCAAACCTGGTGGGCTAGGCGATGTGCAAAACTGAAAATGCCGGAAGATGTAGCCATCCAAGTCTGGTTGAAGATGTAATTCCAGGACTCTCACTTACTTGCTCATTTTCCAAAAACACCTGCCAGTAGAAATGCTGTCTCCTCGACACCGACACCGGCTTGATTCATCATGTAGGAATGAATCAAACCATGTTAACATCTTGCTTGCTTCAGACTACCACCCAAGCTTTGCAAAGCGGCCATCCAAATCATAGGACACAAGGTGTTCCATGTATAGAGTTTCATGGATGGCCATGGAGCAAAACACTGTCTCAGCTCATACACGGTTGTGGAAGCTCCATTTTTTCGAGATGGGCTTCGTCTTAAGACTACTACAGTGTAGGGACACTCGGCGCTTTACGCGGGCCGCTCTGATTGTCTGCGCAACTGCCAATCTGGCATCGGTCAACCACGTTTAAAGCGAGCGGGCGTGCTGTTCTCATGAAGGCAGCAGAGAGCCGATAGACCAAGAATTCGCGGCGATCCTCAACCCCTT
Organism: Symbiodinium pilosum; assembly: GCA_905231905.1. Taxonomy (NCBI): domain Eukaryota; class Dinophyceae; order Suessiales; family Symbiodiniaceae; genus Symbiodinium; species Symbiodinium pilosum. The sequence continues at coordinate 38,536 of CAJNIZ010043880.1, forward strand.
AACCACTGCTCGCCCTCTAGGATCTCGTCCTCAAACTCAAGCGCATGCAGGGCCAAAACAATCGCCCGCGCCAGTGCTGCCTGACCGCAGCAGAAAGCACGTTGGTCCGGCTAACCGTCTCATGCGAGTTGGGCCAACTGTGTATGTACAGTTGCAGGATCTTGCTTGAGGCAGAAGACGAATTCTCACAGAAAGACTCCTTGCACGAACAAGCAGCAGAAAGCAGCATCTTGTACGTTGACAGAAAGCTTCAAGCTGCACCGTGATTCCATATTAAAGATGCCAGGTGAACTATGCGCTAGGTTAGCTTGCAATTTTTGTCTCGGGCGACACTCTAGAGCGCCCACCTTGAATCCACCGTTTGGTGGTACCACGGGCCCCTGTCACAATTGATGACTTTCTCACTGGGAGGGCTTACAACCCTTTTAGCGTCTGAAGTGATGTTCTCTGGAGTGGGCTTCTCAAAAGTAGTGGCCCCCGCGCGGGAACATTCAGGTTTGGGAATTGATCAAAAAACGCTCACAGCGGCTGGCAGGGCAGAAGGGTAACGAAAATTGAAGCAAACCTCCTGCTGCTGAGGGGAAAAGAGGTTAGGATTCAGGATTCAGGATGAAATTTTAGCGGCTTAGGCTTAGGGTTTAGGACTTCGGGTTGGGGGCTCAGGATTTACGGCTACAAGGCTTCTTCTTGGTGGGCCCAAGTCATAAGACATTGCGCGGGAAAGGGATGAAATTCATGAGACCTCCTTGACCTCTGCGACTGAGAGGAAGGCCAAAAGGAGCCAAGGGCCACTTATCTCTAAGGGGAGTGAAGGGACTTCAGGCTCAGGATGCAAATGTAGCTTCCAGCCCTTCGAACGTGCGTACTGATAGGAGCCAGCTATTGAAAGCAACTGGAAGAAACATGCTTAGGCTACTTTTACCAGGAGGACCCCTGATGAGGGTAGGTTTCAAGAAAAACGATGCCGCATCTTCTGCCAACCTCGACAGTCCCAGAAATAGACGCTTCCACGATAAGGACCGGCCGAAGATACACCAAGCAAGTACACAAGCCTTGTTGATTTTAGGCAGATGTTTCACGCTTCACGGTCAATAAAATCCAGCACAAGTAATTGTTCGAACTGCTTTAGACCCTGGAGCATGCCTGCTAAGTTTATAGGTCCTGAACCTGCCGAAGTGGGGCAAGAATATTCATCGGGCGAATATGCTTGTTTAACTGAAAGTCAGCTGGGAACTGCCGGCAGCAGTGGAACCCCATCTACATGAGAAGGTTTGCTTTGCTAGAGTTGCCCATCCATGCTCGAGGCGGGACTACACTCATTTTGGAGTAGCCTGCTGGAACGAGTTTGCCGCCGGCCTTGGCACAAGTATGCTTGCAGCATTCACAGCTATGCGTGGCTATCTGCACGAATCCAACTTCAGCAGCTCAACTGCCAGATTCGGCCATGATATTGAGGGCCGAGCATCTGTCCAGAGTAAGGCCCTGGGACCTGTGCGAATCCTGCCACATCCGACAGCAAGAGGAACAGATGAAGCTATTTTCCCTCGGCTGGGGTGAAAATATTCATTGCTGAGCCACTTGAGATGTAGCATTTCACATTGGACCGGGCAAAGGACCGCAAAATAGATGATCCCAAAACGCCAAAAACTTCAAGGCTTCAATCCTGGCACCGGTCGCGCGAAGCCTGGGGCTGTCTGCGCAAAGCTCGGCCTTAACAAAGAAAAGGCCATGGATCTCCAACAGTGGCTCATAGCGCAGAACGCCTTGATGCTGCAACCTGCCAGATTACGGAACTCCTGCTCAGGTGTCACGTGGCTAGCTGTCAAATCTAAGAAAGCTGTTTGGCAAAGCTGACACGAACAAACAAATCCGAATCTAACCTAAGTTCTTCGTTGCAGAATCACAAGCTTACCCAGGGCTGCTGCCGGAAGCCCGCAGCACCTTGGACTTGACACAAAACTCACAGTACTTCCCTTGCGATGGAGTCTCCCAGACTCCCAGACTGGATCTGTCATGAAGTTGCCAATCAGAGCTTGGACAGCAAGTTTGCAAGCTACTTCTTGAGCTTGATGGGGCCCTGCCGCTTTTGGAATAGTAAGCTTTCCGTGGCCCCATGTGGGTCAGAATTCTTGTACGCAAGCCTGGAAATTAAACGTGGTGGCTTTCGCTAAGACGTGCACCAGGCCCCGTAGGGAAAGGAACTGGAGCTCCTAACATCGGCTTTTGAGGCAGCAGGCAAGTACAGGACGAGTAGTGACTGCTGCAATTGAATGCCCAGGATGCGTCGATTCTTGCAGGTCCGCAGTTAGAAGATCTAAATAATAAGCCCATCATCCTAACCATAACCCCTAAATGGCCCTTTAGAATTTCCATGTTCGTATGTTTCAAAGGGATCCAGTTTGTTGATCCCCTTGCGGGCTCGGTATGAAGAGTGTCAGGATTTCTGGCAGGGCTTCAAGGAGGCTGATCCACAACCTCGCCTGAAGGAATGACTTCAGAATTCCGTGGCAGGAACAAGGGCCCTGGACTCTATTAGCTCATCATCTCAGCGGCTGGGAATGTTATGAAGAACTTCTCAGACGGGTGCTTGCTGACTTGATTGATGTGGAGGAGAAAAGAGAGATTGCACGGCTACATAGTTATAAATGCTAAGCAGTGCTTGCCACGTTTGTATGCGTAGCATGGCCCTCCTTGGATATTCATGCCGCCGAAAGGCACTCGTGCTTTCTGAACGGCTAGCATGCAGAGGTCAATAGCAGCAGAAGTGAAGTGACTGCAAAGATGCAGAGCATGGCAGGCCTAGCTGTGGTCGAGCCACGGGAAGCCCTGGTTGCGGCCTCAGACCGTAAGGCATCTGTTTCCCTATTGCCTTCCCATCTTTGGTGCGTGTCCTGATCTCATGTAAATCTCAATAGCTCGCGTCTGAGCCTGCAGCAAGGGCGCACCTGCTTCCAGGAGGTATTTAGACAGGTATAGGACAAGTCTGTGAGCATTGCGTCAGTGGACTAAGATCCGCAAGGTCGCCATTTATCTCATCTGCAGTTTTAAGGCGCACTGCCAGGTAGTCTATGTACAGCGCAGACACCCATGCAACCTGACAGAAGGTTGCACCCTTGCTGCAAGGTGAGCCGAAGCTGCGTTCAGTCACTGGAGGCCACTCAGCTGCTGATTGGGGAAGAATCCTCAGGGGGCCCATTGCCGACTCTATGCAAATGCTTTGCCTCCCCTGCCTGAAGAATCTTATCGGCAGCTTCACCAGCTCCTCCATAATGCCCATCCTTGAGAGGATTGAAGAGACACGCAAAGGAACCTTCAAGGGAGTTTCGAGGGAGTTCCACCTGTCATGACGCATATATGACGACGATCAGGGCTCCCAAGAAGAATGCCCACACCTCATCTCTCGAGTACTGATACATCATCGTCTTGAATGGCGGTTTCTTGCAATTTGCACCGAAAGGCTATAAACCTGAAGACTAGCGACGCCGAGGATGTACTTGCCATATCACCAACACTCCTGCACGGGGTCTCTGCAGCTGGAACTTCTGACACAAGCTGCGGGTACTTGAGATACATATCGAAGACTCCTCCAGGCAAGTGGCATCTGGGCCAGTATCTTTCATTACGTACCTGAGATGAGTTGTCAATATTATTTTTGGTGTGGGTGGTCCAGCACGCAGCTATCCAACGCATGCTCTAACTGATCTTTGTCGCGTGTCTTCCACCGGCAACCACAGCAGCATCTGGCTTCTGCATCTCTGGGATGAAGCCTCTGTGCTGGGACCCACAACGGTCATCAACAGTTCACCAGCAGACTACTGCTAAAACCGACGAGCCGCGGCTGCTGCAGCTCAGCATCCATAGGTCCAAAGAAGCTTCTTATGCACGCCGCATTTCTTTCGGAGCTTGAACCAGGATTCAGCTGCAGCGCAGGATCAAAGACGACATGCAAGCAGCTGAGAATCTGAAAATCAAAAGACCAGACAGAGCAGCACGCTGCCCATTTGCCTCAATGGCATGCGGGCGTTCGCATAACGTCGCTGAGTCCGTGAGCATATTAATGTCACGAGGAACCCCATGGCGAGGAATAATGTTAGCAAGATCAAACCGGTTGTGAGCCATGCGGGACACGGCAACCCGGGAGAAAATGTGATCTAGCAGTGCATGTGGCACATGGATGGTGAGTTTCTCATGCTTTGCATGAGGAACACCAATTTCCTTCTGCAGCCTTGTCTATAACACATGACTGCAGTAAGGACCCAGCCACAAATACACTCTAACGTGGGCGTTCAGCCTTGTTCTACGCAAACCGTCTCGCTGCCACTTCGGGCGGCGAAAAAAACGGTTTCATTTCAATGGCTAGGTCTAGAGATCGCCGCAAGACAGCCCGGGGCACCACAAGGTAAAGTTACATGGAGTCTGCTGACAAATGCTGTCATGCAGCGAAAATGCTAAAGAATTGCCAGGCTCAGAAGACACAGGGCACCTTCACAAAGCAAACTGCGGTTCATCTTTGTGCTTCCCACTTGTCACACCAGTGCCCATGTCAGCCATCGGAAACGTGTCAGGACATAAGCTCAATAAAGTGCGGCTGCCTGACTGCATAACTTATCATCGCACCTGCCAGTGTGCTGCTGGAAGCAGTGCTGGCCATAACTCGCACGACTCCAGGGTCATCAGCATCCGCATCTGCCTTAGCTTCCAAGGATCGAAAACATGACCTGGCAGCTGTCCGATACCTGGATGTTACGGAAATGAGGCCCTGGGAGACATCTCAAAACCAAATTGTCACTCTTGAGTCTCCCGTGACTTGGGCAGCCAACCCTTAGGAGCACGCAACAGAACACCCGTCTTTGAAAACTTGGCTAACAACACCATCCCGCCAACACTGGATTGCAACTCGCTATCCCTGCGGGCCCTTCAACATTGCTGTAACTCGCACGTAGCGCCTTGTTGTTCCTGGCAGAAGCATAAATCGAATCTTTGGACTCCGAGTGACAGTGGGTGTTTGAAGCTGCAGGCCGGGAGGTAGCAAAACCTTCCGGGGCCACAGCAGTGTTAACAAAACAGGGAACCTTCAGATCCTGCTTAATTGTTGTGACAAACTCAAACTCCCACATCCATAAACAACAATAGCTGTGCACGCAAACACTACCTGCAGCCTCGTTGAAACAAGCTTGCTTGAAGAAACAGACCAGGAGAGATACCAGCAGAGTCAATAGAAGGAAGCTTAGCAAAGCCACAGCGTCCATGCCTTGTTGACAAAATGCACAATTCCATTCCTGGTCATGCTCTCAACTTTGCTGCGTGCATGAGCCCTAGCACTCAACTCACATCCTCAAAAGGAAGCATCACATGCCCTGACCTGAACCCACTTATATACTGGCCCCACCCTTAAGCTCAGCGCCATCTGAGTCCTGAAGACCAGGCTTGGGCCTACATGTGTTGCTTGTTCTGTTTCCTGAATACAAAGTTCGTGGGCGCAAACATGCGTTTCTGGATTTGTTTTGAAGATGTCTGGCAGATATGGGAACACTAGCCTTGTCTACCATGCCCGCAAGCTGACCATCAAGGAGGGGCGTGAATTCTGCAGTAACATACTGCATTGTGTTTCAACGCATGTCAACCTTCTTTGTAGCCCTGTGTCGTCGCCAAGGCATTCTCCGTGGAGACCTGGACATCCGTGTTCAGCGTGACCGGGGGTTGGAACCTCGATCCAATGGCTGGCTTCGACAACACATGCAGATCAAAGGCTCTTAAAATTAGGCACATCCCAAAGGAGTATTGGGATTACAGGGAAGGCCGGGTTTTCTACAGAGGGCTTGTTTTAGATCTGGTGACCTTGCTTACTGCTGGGATTTGAGGCTTTTTATGCAATGCTGTTCGCAGAAACCCTGCTCAAACATGCACTCAACAAGTAAAGTTAGCCTGCCTACTACACAGATTTCACAAACACAAACTTGCGTAAGTGCAATATGTAGCACCAATATATACCCGATCATTATATAGTAGTCTCCATTTCATTTTCCATTATCCCAGTATAACCTCAATCTAACCCTAATATTACCCAATATTCCCCTAATATAACCCCAAAATTCGCCTATTATCACTCCAATATAACCCCGATATACCCCTAATGTTGCCCCAATGGGTACATAACCCCAATATCTAACCTATTACAATACAGTAATTTCCATTTTCTTTTCCAGTATCCCTATATAACCTCAATCTAACCCTAATATTACCCCAATGGGTAACCCTAAACCCTAAACCCTAACTGCAAGCCTATTACCCCCAATGGGTACCGATATCCTCAAAGGCACCTCTGGTAAGCCACACCTTGCCATCCCAACTCCGTCCACGGGGTGACTCGGATCATTCCGCCCTGTGCGAAGGATGGCTGTTTAGGGAGTTTAGGGTTTAGG